>OZ043942.1:17500-82500 GCA_964056405.1 Acronicta alni | reverse complement strand
ACTTATGTTCGTTACATAAATATTTGAGTCCACGACCTCGTGTGATCAGCAGTCCGCCTCTCTGAAACTGTTTGATTTCTGTTTCTAAAGTAACCTTATTTATGTATCGAACTCTTGACGCGTTGCAGAGAATATCTGGATGATCTGTGGGCTATCATGTGTGGTTAGGCAGGTGTGGTCTCACCGCGGGCGAGGTCTTGAAGGCGAGGTCTAACAGCAGGCCGCGGTCCAGCAGGCGGTACCCCGACCACGGGTACTCGTGGTTCTGCTGGTACAGCGACGTCGACAACCTGCGCAACACACGCACTCACTGCACTAAGTGTACCGATACCGAACTACCGCCGCATCACGTCACACTACTGACATTACTTATGTGGTGCCACGGTTTGGAAGAAGGCAGCTGCATACAAGTGACAACAGTGAACAAGAAGAAGAAAAAGCACCAGAGATAGAGAGGTTGAGGGGCAAAGCTTGCCGACATGAGACACACAGACGGTGATGAATATAAAGGGTAAACTGGAAAAGAGAACGGAGTAAGAAACGATGTGAAGATATTACAAGCAGCAAGAGTGTGGTGTGATGTGTATGCGTGTGTGTGCGTGTATGTGTGTGTGCGCGCGCGCGCGTTTGTGTGTGTGTGTGTGTGTGTGTGTGTGTGTGTGTGTGTATGTGTATGCTCGTGTGTGTCGTACATACACGGGCACAAGCGGCTTGTGCGGGAAGGGCTTGGTGGCGGCCACACTGAAGTTAGACGAGCTGCGGTAACCCATGCTGTACTCCGCCTGCAGTCGCTCGCCGCGCCCCAGCACGTTGGGCATCTTCACGCCTGTGGGGGCAGGTCACGTCATGTACTACGCAGTACAGTATACACCATCGTGTCGCTACAGTAACGGTCACTCACCCAGCACCAGGTTGCCCTCGTTCTCGCTCACGGTCGTGTTGATGCCGCCCACGATGCGCGACAGCTCACGAACCTGGAACGTCACCTGCGCACGAGAATACGGTCGATCACTACACAGTAGCGTGTGTATGTATATGTGTGTATGTCAGTGTGGGGGAGGGACGGGAGGGAGGGGAGGGAGGGGAGGGAGGGGGGTACCTCAAGTCCTTCGGGCGTGGCGCCGGGCCCCGACGACACGTCGATGAACACGCCGATGTCGCGGAAGCAGCCCATCGCGTCCAGCGCGCGCCGCACCTGTAACAAACTCGTCTACCTGTAAGTAACCTTCAGGTCACCAGGACATCAGAATATATAATTTATCACATTTACTTCATTAATAATATGAAGAGGGCATGTCGAGAGAATGGATGAAAGGCGAATAACAAAAAGGATTTATATGGCGAATGTCAGTGCAACCGCTGAGAGGGGACGCCCTAGAAAAACTTATACCTTATTGGTGAGCTTCTTCAAAAAGGTCAGGTGCGTAGTACTCGCAACCGGCGTCTATGTATGACAAGATGTATGAATGTGGTCGAAGCAAAAGAAGTATGCAAGAATCGTAGCAAGTGGCGTTCTTTAGTTTCTGCCTACCCCCATGGGAAAATGGCGTGAGTGTATGTATGTAAGTATGTATAATATGAAGAGAATCAATCATTAATGTAATGAAAAGGTGTACCTTGTGCGCGCGCAGGATCACGTCCTCGAAGTCGGTGGCGTGGAACAGCTCGTCCACGGTGCTGCGGATGACGTCATCCTTGGTCCGGTTCAGTCCGTCCACGTGCACGCGGTCCACGCGCGCCTGCCCACACAACCACCAACATGTTACTGAACGACCTTCTTACGATAACATAACCACAAGTTCAGCTGTACTCACTCTCACTCCGTTTAGTTTGATGGTTGGTTTGGGTATGGGCTCATCATCCATCTCCAGCGGCTCCTCAAATTCAAACAGTCCCCCACCCACCTCACCCACACTGTCTCCTTTCTCCGCCTGACACAAACAAAGTGAATCAACATATTAAGTATTTCACTAGACCTATGGAAATATCTTGCTGATCTGGTATTGTCATGAAACATGTTGTTGAGCTCCCTAAATAATTAGTTGAGAGCTACACTATGACTGATGAATGTATGTTGTCACTTAGGACTGGTCAACTCAAAGCTGCTATGGCTCTTTCCTCAAGCCCATTCAGATTTGCCTACATTGTAAAACACATATCTGATAAGCATGTATATGGTTACTGTCCCAACTTTAAAAGAGACCATGACTGTTTGTTGCCGTGTTTCTTCTCAGAGGTTGTCATCTAGGAAATGCTAGAGCCAAATAGTATTAATTAAATATTGACTTGTAATAGTGTTTTTAAAATAACTATTTACAGAAATAAATATAATTTATCATAGTTGGACCAACTGCCAGTGTATAGCCATCTATTGTGTATGTTTGTTCTCTATGATAGGGTAATAATTAAAGTAAAATAAGCTAAGCAATATTATGTTAAATTGTGTTCTTATATTTTTCTATTTTAATGTATCTTCTATAGGCTCATTAGTCACATAGTCATGCATGACAGCATTTACATTAATCAAGTTTGCTTCTTAATATCAAGTGTGTGAATTTATACAAGTATAAGATGAGTTCTAACAGTTGTAATTTGGAACGACACTGTTAATAAAACACAACTGAGTTTCTCTGTAAGTAAAGAAACGACATTTAATGTTCCTAATGACAATGTCGATTCCTAAATTAGTATTTGTTCTTTTAATTATAAGATTATAGAAATTTTAATAAAATATTTTCACGTGTTTTGTCGTTGACAATTATAGGTTAATCATTAATGACAACTTGTAGATTCACAGAATATAAAAAGTAATCTGTGGAACAGATTATCAAATAAATGTCAAATACAAAAATATCAAACAGAAAATTATAATTTTCTTTACATCTCCCCCTCCCAGAGAAGATATAACAATACAAACACTTACTCATCCTCTTCATGGTCTTCAAGCGCAGGGGCCGGAGTTAGTTTTGATATGTGGAAAAAGTTTGATTCTGATTTTCTATGGTTGGTGTTTATTTTGTAAATTGAATTTGATATTTTCTCAATGATCTTATAAGGTCCGATTCTTAATTCGTCGAGTTTTCTTCTGTTCAGTTTGTTTCCGTTATCCACAAAAACGGTATCACCAACTTTGAAGTCTACATGTCTTCTATTTTTATCATAAATCGACTTATTGTAATTATGTGATCTCAATGTATTTTCCAAAGCTTTTTTCCTGTCTTGGATCAAATCATACTCAGTCTTTTTAACTTTCAGCTCATTTGGCAGAATTGTAACATCTGTGCCATTTAGAAGATACTTTGGAGCATATTCAGTAACAGTGTGCTCCGTTTCATTATAGTTTTTTACACAATTTTGTGCTACAGTGGTCCACGCTATTCTTGCGTCAGTTTCGTTTATCTTGCATCTTATTTTGTTGACTAACGTTTGATTTAGTCTTTCGTTTAATCCATTTGAGAAGGGTGAGTCCACTGCAGTAAAAATTATTGGAATATTCTTCTCATCCAAAAATTTTTTAAAGTCTCTAGAATTAATACCTGGGTATTGGTCTGACAGTATCATGCCAATGTCATTAGTGTCCGCAGTGCTTTTGACTAGTTTAATGAAATCTCTTGCATTTTGTGTACTTGACGTCAAAATGTATGCGTACCTTGTGAAATGATCTGATAGCAGGTGCAAATACCTCTTCGTTGACCTTGAACCCCCAAATCCACCAATTGTATCAATTGAACATATCTCAAAAGGTTTTGTGGCTGGACCCAAGTGGGACATTAATCCATATTTGTTTTGTCCTCTTGATTTGTTCTTTATACACACTATACAACTTTCACAGATAATTTTTATGTTTTTTGACATGTTTTCTGCTGTGTACCATGAACTGATCATTCTTTGCATTTGTTTTGTTCCTATGTGTCCCAGGTCCGCATGTACATTTTTGATGAATTGTATACTAAATTGTTCTGTTAATATTATTTTATCTTTTTTCTTGACTTTCTTGTAATAAATATTATTTTTGTATATTAACTTGTCTTTTTTGCTTTGTATCTTTTCATTTTTAACTTGATCTTCTAAGATATCTTCTAATGTTATTATATTAACAATTTTTAATTGTTCATCCAGGTTTTCATTTGCTTCTAGGACTGGGTTCCTGCTTAGGCAATCAGCTTCAATGTTGTATTTTCCTGGAGAATATTTAATTTGGAAATCATATTGTGATAAGTAGTATGTTAAATCTCCCAGTTCTTCATCCGTTCTTGACTTTATATTCATGTTTTCCAAGGGCTTGTGATCTGAAAAGACAGTAAATTGCCTACCTATCAACAGATGCTGCCAATACTTCACACATTCTTTAATTGCTAGACATTCTAGATATATAGCTTTCTTCCTTTTTTGAACCTCATTCAATTTTTTTGAAAAGTATGCCACCGGTTTTTCTTCATTATTTTCTTGTGGCTGTTTTAACACTGCTCCAACTCCTAGAATACTTGCATCTGTGTATATGTGGACAGGCAAGTTTGGATCAAAAATGGTCAATATTGGTTGAGAACATAATTCTTGTTTCATTTCATCAAATGATTCTTGACATTCTTTTGTCCAGTTAAAAATTTGTCCTTTTCTTAAAAGGTTGTGTAATGGTTCCAATTTTATAGCTATTTGTGGTATATACTTATGGTAAAAGTTTATTTTTCCTAAAAATTGTCTCACATTTTTCCTTGTTTTTGGAGTAGGGAAATTTTTGATTGATATTAGGTTGTCTTTCAGCGGTCTCACTGAATTATTCTGTATTATGTGACCCAAGTATTTAACTGAGTCGGCTGCAAACGTACATTTAGAGAATTTGAGTCTGAAACCTTCACTTTTAATAGCTTGAAATATCTGTTTCAGATGTCTGACATGATCGGTGAATGATTTTGAGAATAATAAGATGTCATCAATGTAACATACTGTGAAATCTCCAAGCTTGTGTTTGCGTATAATATTACACATTATTCTTTGAAATATGGCTGGAGAAGTTTTTAAGCCAAATGGCAAACAAGTCCATTGAAAATGACCTTCTTGCGTAACAAATGCAGTTTTGTGTCTGTCTGTGATACGCAAAGGTATAGACCAAAATGCTGAATTCAGATCCAGTGTCGAGAAAAACTTGCAATCTCTAGTTTTAACTATTAGGTCTTCAATAAGTGGGAATGGTTGTGATTGAGGCACAACGATTTTGTTCAGGTCTCGAAAATCTATACACAGTCTTGACTTTTTATTTTCATCTCTTTTATAAGCTAAAGTAACTGGAGCTGCAAACGGACTATATGATTCTTCTATAATGTTTTTCTCCAATAATTTTCCAATTTGGAATTCAATCTCCTTTTTATCTTCAATTGTGCAACGATATGGCCTTTTACTGCAATATTTCTCTATTAACAGATCAATGTGTGCTTCATAATCCGTTACCGTTCCGATGTCATATTTATCCTTTGCAAATACGGATTTATTGTTAAATATTAAATCATCAATTACTGCCTTTTGTTGATAGTCTAGATGATTTATCAAAATTTTAAAGTTTTCTTCATTTATGTTCTCGTTGAAGTTTATTAAATTATCAGATTTTATTTCCTTAGAAATGTTAATATCTGACTTTTTTGTTTCCTTAGAAACTTTACTTCTTTGTATAGGGACGTTAGGAACCTTCTGAGAGATTTCTAACTTTTCGTTTTGAACTAAAAAAAACTCTTTTATACAATCTAATCCGATTAAAAAATCGTAATCAAAGTTTTCCTTGTCTATTACAAAAACATTCATTTTTTTCTCCATATTAAAAATGGTTATATTAATTGTTATTATGCCATTTGCCTTTTTAACGCCATTAATTGTTTTTAAATTAGTATTGCTTAAGTAACTTGATTCTTTGTTGTCTATCTTCAGTAACCTTGAATTGATTAATGACACATTAGAGCCTGAGTCGTAGATTCCAAATACTTCAACATTTTTGTTTAATACTAATTTTACTTTAATTAACGGCGGCACTATTAGTTTTTTGGGTCTTCACACTGTAGTTCACATTCCAATTCAGAATTGTTAATGTGTTTTATTTGTTTATAGGTTTTTTCTTTTCCAGTATTTATTTTTGTTTTGAACCAACAGGCCTCTTCTGGATGAAAGCGCACACCTTTTTGTAGACTTTCACAAATACCACACTTTTCCTTCATTTGCTTAGTATCATCTCTCTTTTTTATAAACTTCTTCTTTCCAACCAAATGTTCTAACTTACCAAGTTCATTAAATAAGTCTTTTGTTTGTGCAATCTCCTCTTTGTTGATTCTATCCGTAATGAAATCTGGTAAGCCAGCAGCAATTATATCAATTAGAGTACCTTGATCTATTGTTTTTCTTACTTCCAATAGAAGTTTTTCTTTTTTAATAGCATATTCTAATAAAGATCCCGATTGATACTTGAAAAATAAAGCATATTTGCTTGAAGACCAACCTTTATTAGCGTAGGTTTGTAAAAAATTTGATTTCCACTCGGACCACTCAGATTGTAAAGTATGCTTGATCATCATGGAAGAGTACCAATCAGCGCAGGATTTTTCAAGAAATAACCTTAAAATTTCAATTTTTTCTTCCTCTTTTACTAAATCAAACCTTCCACACTCTTTTTCAAATGATTCCATCCAGTTATATGCATTTTTATTTTTCCCATCAAATTTCTCAATCACAAATCTGTCTGCTAACTTCTTCATACTTTGTTTTTCCTTGTTTTGTTGACTTTCAATAAATTTTTCCATAATTTTCACTAAAGGATCTTCCAAACTCTTTCTGTTGGCAATACCTAATTGTTCTTGAGTAATTTCCTCAAGAAATTGGTCCATAAAGACCATGTTTTCATCCTCATCACAGTATGTTTCTAACAAAGCTTCTGTCATTTTTATCCATACACTTCTGCTTTGATGTCTTTTCTTCAATGTATTTTTTACTGTAACGAAAGCTTTAGAGGTGTAGACATGTTTGTGATACTGTGATACTGCTTGATATTCCTCTGGAATCAGGAAAACTTTGTCATCTTGTGTAGCAAGTGAGGTTATGGCAATATAGTTTGACTTTCCGTCCGTTGTTGATTTTACTTGAAACGTAAATTTTAGCTTTTCCATTTTATGACAATAAATGTCGTTTTATAAGATGAGTTCTAACAGTTGTAATTTGGAACGACACTGTTAATAAAACACAACTGAGTTTCTCTGTAAGTAAAGAAACGACATTTAATGTTCCTAATGACAATGTCGATTCCTAAATTAGTATTTGTTCTTTTAATTATAAGATTATAGAAATTTTAATAAAATATTTTCACGTGTTTTGTCGTTGACAATTATAGGTTAATCATTAATGACAACTTGTAGATTCACAGAATATAAAAAGTAATCTGTGGAACAGATTATCAAATAAATGTCAAATACAAAAATATCAAACAGAAAATTATAATTTTCTTTACACAAGTAAAGCTGCAGGTAAGCAATACTTACTTAAGTTACTTTAATAAAACTTTATAGTATAATGTGGTGACCTATGTAAAATATTTATATAATTATAATTGGTCAGAGAGACACCTGAGATGCAGATTAAATTTATTTATTCCCGCTTCACCTCACAGCTATTGTTTGTTGCTACATCCATCGGGCCGCACATTGTCCTACCATTTTGTGGCACTCAATTAGGCGAATCATTTTAAGGTTAACGTCCCCCTGGTGCGGTCCCTCTAAAGCCTCCTGTATTTATAATGCCATCATACATTAAGTCAAGCAGTCACTTGGTATGAGAAACACACCAGTGTTTCTGAATTATTATCAACAATTTAGACTTGTTCTTACACCAAAGAACCAGATTTTAAACTTAACTACTGTTCAGCGGTGAATACTAATATTACTATGAATATATCAAAATATGCAAAACAGCTGATAATATATTTTATAACATTTTTTATAGAATATAACCTTACTTTTACTTTGGGTTATATCTTATGCAATATGAACGGTTACCTTAGCGTGTACTGTTCCCATGGTTGATTAAGTGTTTTGCTACCTCTACACGGAAATTAATAGTTTACAAGCACAATAGAAAGCAATTTAGAATTTTTTTATTTTGAAATTACATAAACAACAGGGTTTTGACAGCACGACCGAACGATTTTATACATTGGCAACATTCGTCTCTCTTTAACTAGGTTAAAAAAAGTTTATTTTTTATTAAAGTTGAAATTAATACTTGAGTAAAAAATATTTTTTTTTTAAATATATTTTTTTAAACAAGGAAAATATTGTTTTTCTTTTTATGGGATAGAGGCAAACGAGCAGACGGATCACCTGATGGTAAGCGATTATCACTGCCCATGGACACCCGCAACTCTAGAGGAGTCACAAGCGTCTTGCGCGCCTTTAAACGGGAGTACGCTCTTTTCTTGAGGGTTTGAAGGTCGTACTGATCGATTCTAGAGAAACGCACGACGCACAGTAGTGGACTGCTAACCATCTAGATGATGGGGATTGAAGTATAGAACTGCTGTTGCGTAAAACGACGGCGGAAAGAGGCAGTAGGGATCAATCCGAACAGTTCCCCATAGTATATGCGATAGAAGATGCATAGCGAGGTGATATCTCTACGCAACGCCAATCGGTCTAGTTGGTTTGAAATATCCTGGCAGTCGACGATTCGAATCGCTCTCCGTTGCATGCGGTCCAGAGGGAGAAGTTGGTACTGGGGTGCCCCTGCCCAGAGATGCGAACAGTATTCCATGTGCGGCCGGACCTGCGCCTTATAAAGTGGTAGGCGGTGGGCCGGAATAAAATACTGTCTCGATTTACTGAGTACGCGAAGCTTCTTCGAGGCTAATTACCCTTTAAATGGCCGCGGAACTGGACTTCACTCGATATGTCGACACCAAGTATTCCAATATTGCTTGAGGCAGTTAAAGTATGCCTGTGCATGTGAATGGTTTGCTACTTACGACACATCTATTATTTATATCTAATTGGACAAGTCCTCTCAAAACGAGGAACCGTAGTTTTTTTGCGGTGAAAGCTTGCGTCTTTGTGGGGTTAAATTGGTCGAAATTAAGTCTGCCCCAATCTGAGACTTTCTCAATTTCAGACACAATAATAATTATTTTGTTTCGGCTCTCGATGACGTTTTCCCGAGTAATGTTAGCGCGGCCGGTATAGAAAAAATCGCCTGTGCTGTCCATAACAAAAACATAAATATAACATATAAATGACTAAAGTAAATATATACAACCTCCGAAATGGGTTAAATCAGAAAAATCGGTAAAATCTCAAAGATCGGTAAAATCGATAATATCGCTAAAATCAATAACGTGTTATAGATACAACCTCAGAAATGGGTGAAATTGATTGAATCGATAAAATCGGTTAAATAAGAAAATCGGTAAAATCTCAAAAATGGATAATATCAATAACTTGTTATAAATACAACCTCCGAAATGGGTGAAATCAATAAAATCGATGGAATGGGTTAAATCAGAAAAATCGGTACAATATAGTTTGTTTTCACTGGTACAATATAGTGGATTAGTGTTTGGAGTCTCCTTTTAGGCAAATAATGCCTGTGTTAGGAGACCCCACTCTTCCTTAACAAAACTATAACAAGTATGACCAGTTGTAATACATTTCCTAAAGAATTTAACATAAACTAAATCTAAGTAACAAAACAGTGTGTTAGCTTGTATGTGTGTGGTTGTGAGTGTGTCTGTGTGTGTGTGTGTGTGTGTGTGGGTGGTGTGTTTGTGTGTATGTGTGTGTGTGCGCGTGTGCGTTTGTATGTGAATATGTCTGCGTGTGTGATTGTGAGGTGTATGTCTCTGTTCTGTGCGTGTCTGTTATTTTGTGTGTTCCAGAAGTGCCTCCGGTGAAATCTAAAAAATCGGTATAATCGATAATATCGCTAAAATCGATAACGTGTTATAAACACAACCTATGAAATGGGTGAAACCGATAAAATCGATGAAATCGGTAAACCTGAAAAATTGGTAAAATCTCAAAAATCGATAATATCGCTAAAATCGATAATATAAATACATCCTCCGAAATGAATGAAATCGGTAAGATTGATGAAATCGGTTAAATCTATAAAATCGGTAAAATCTCATAACTCGGTAAAATACATAATATCGCAATAATTGATAACGTGTTATAAATACAACCTATGAAATGGGTGAAATCGATATAATCGATGAAATCGGTTAAATCTGCAAAATCGATAAAATCTCATAACTTGGTAAATCGATAATATCGCTAAAATCGATAACGTGTTATATATACAACCTATGCAATGGGTGAAATCGATATAATCGATGAAATCGGTTAAATCTGAAATATCGGTAAAATCTCATAAAGATAAAGATAAAAGATAAAGATATTTATTTCTGTAAATGGATCTTTTAAAGACACTTTTACAAGTCAATATTTAACATTTTTTTTTAAGCTAGATGGCTCCGGCATTTCCTATCTGACGACCTCTGAGAAGAAACGCCGAAACAAACTCAGAGAATCATAGTCTCTTTTAAAGTCCAGACATAGTAGGTATAATAACAAATATGTGTCTTACAATGTAGGGCAAAGTCTGAAATGGCCTTTTGAAGAAAGAGCCATAGCGGCTTTGAGTAGACCAGTCCCAACCGACGCCACAGTGGGCTGAAACGGGCCGGTAAAGGACTTAGCATTTAAAAAAAAAAAGTTTCTTTTTCTGAAATTTTAAATATTGTGTTGGATTTTTCTATCGATTATAAGTAATTATTTCTATGAGGGTCGTTCAGATAACTTAGTATTTCCAGAGTTATAAATATCCAAAGTAATTTTTGTATGAAGCAAAAGAAAAAAATGTGAAAATCTCGAAATTCTCAAATTTTCTCAAAGAATTGACTCTACGTATGCATAGTACGTATATTTGTCCTATTTTAGCGCCTATTCTCGGGTTGCGATTTTCTGCGATTTGGTCGCAATTTCAAATTTTGTTCTCTATTCCACACCACCATAGAGGTTAAGAACTAGGCGCGTTTTTTTTATGTAGTGGTCTCCCCTTTAGGCCTAATCCACTAAGGACTAATAAAATAAATAAATAAGTAAAAATCACAATCACTACTGGCCACTGCACTGTTTTAATCTAATCACTGTCAAGGGTATCCACATTAACGAATGCAAAATTTTCGTATTCGTCATCATCAAATGTTTCCGCTTGTTCAATTATTAATAAACTTTGTGCTTCTACTGACAAAGTTTTATGTTTTCTGCGAAGTTTGTGACGTTTCGCTGAGATGAGTGGATCAGAGCTGGTCAATAAATTATTTAAAATGTCTTCATTTGTAGTTTTTCTACTGCATTTCCTGGAATGGTGTTGGCGGTATCTACGAAAGTCTTTATTTCTAGCTTCAGCAGCTTCTTCAGATAGCTTTCCAATTGGTATTAGACCAAAACTTTCAATAATAGCTGCACCATGCATAAGAACTTTATGAACACTTGAAGGCATATAATACCAGCTATATAATTCCAAATACAGTTGCATGGTCACTTGAGCATATTCGTGAAATTTCGCTGTGTCAATGTGGTAACCTGATGAAATTGCCTCTAAAATGATTGCAAATCGCCTTATTAATTCTTCACTAACACCAGTTATCTCAGCAGTCATGTTTGGATATGCAAAAAATCTTCTAGCAGTATTTCCGTCATTCGTAGAGCCGTGCCCTTGTTTAACAACATCAATCAGAAGTCCCATTCTATTTTTAAAAGCGTCTTGTATGTCTTTCTTTCTTCTTTCCATGATGCACTTGTTGTCTCCCTTTACTGTCCATGTCTGTATCGTTAATCTGTAGGCTATATGCAGAATGCATTCCATCATTCGTATCCAGGTATGCAATGATGACAATCCGTATTTACAGAGATCTGGATCAGTCGGTTTTGATGCAATTAAGGGCAAATTATTCATCTCTGTTGGAGTGGCTTTACAAATGTCGCATCTCTGAGATGAAGTATCACATAAAATTGATGTTGCTTTTCCGTCTATCATAGTCATTAATAAAGAGTGTGAAATTTTTATTTCTCCAACTTCTGTTTTCACTAAATTTACAATCTCTTCCTCAATAGCACTTTTTTCCCGCAATATCGTTATTTTATTTTCTTTCACAAATTCGAAAAAGATTGGACGACACCAGTAAGATGAATTTGGTGAATCGTTTTGCCAGATAACTTGTTCGCCGCACACTAATTTTATTGGCACTAAACTACCCATAAATATGCTTGAATCGTCAAGTTGACTTTCTTGTTCATCGTCTGTTTGCATTTTTTGTTTGTAATTGGCTTGATTAGAAGCACCGTCAAATCCCCACTTACTGATTAGTGTAAATTCTTTACAACCACTATCTATGACGAGTGACGTCATTATTCTTGTTGTCGTTATATCCAATAGAGCTTGTAACTTTATTTTAGCTGAGGTTTCTGTCACTGTAATAGCATCTTTTGGTGGATAGCATTTCTGTTTCGCATGTTGCACTTGATAATAAGATGGAAATATATTACTGTCTTTTTCGTTAACACTTTTTCTTAAAGTATTGTATTGCCACTTGGTCAGCTTAAGTGATAAAAATAACCCTAAAGCCTCATCCGGAGAAAACACAGGTTTTGTTTCTTTAACAGATATGCACTTTTTAACTTTTTTTACATCTAGGGGATTCTTTAGTAAATGTTCTAGTATTTTAGCAACCTCCTCATTCCCATCCGCTTTCAACTGCTCAAAATATGCATATTTTATTTCGTCCGAAGATAAATGAAAGTTTTCTGCACGTCTTTTTTTCTGTTTAGGCGCTAATTCACAAAAAGGTTTTCTTGGGGTTTGTTCGGTGGAGACACCGACAGAAACTTTTGATGGTGATACATACTGAGTTGATGTACTCGGTACTGGTTGATCTTGATTACTGCCTATTAAACACTTAATAATGTCTGGCCATATTATGTTTTCTTGTAACCATTCACTATTTTTAGTTCTGAATATATTTTCTTTACGATAAGCGTTTTCCCATCTTCTATTTAAATTATAACAAAATTTTGCACAAAACAACTTTAAGGTCTTTTCGTGATCATCACTTAATTCGACTAAAAATTTAGATCTTATCTCACTACACAAACTGTCATTATTTTTAATACTGCCACTGTTTTTTAAAATAACGAAAGATCAAGGTTTGTCACTAAATTTTCAAACATTTTCACAAATACAAAATAACAAATAAGTAAGTAATGAATGTGTGGGGGTAGTGCGTCTATTATGGTGGGTAATAGAACACTGAAGTACTTTTGAATGCAACCGAACATTCCGTAGGTACCCTATCATTGTACCAATCACGTTACGACACGTCATAACTTGTTGTTGCGCTCGCGCACTCTTATCCCTTGATTCCCGGAAATAAGTCTCAAAACAAATTACGTCATACCTGCCTATGGTGGTGGAAAATGTCGAACATTGTTTTTTTTTTAAGAACTAAGTAGGTATTGAGGTTTTCAGGCCGTTTAGTATACATTATTTTAAATTTCAATTTAATTGGAATAAATTGCTTAACTAAAATAACATGACTCTTCATACAAATTTGATATGGCTATATCTCCGAAAGTACTCGTTAAATTAAAAAAAGTCAAAGAATAAAAACGTTTTAAATTTATGCCTAGATACCAAAAAAATACATCTGATCTCTTAAGACCCAACCTTGTAATCCCAGCCCACTGTGCGCGACGGCTCGCATGCATCAGTCATTGTGTAGCTCAACCATAATTTAGGGAGCTCAACAACCCGTCACACGACGATACCAGATCAGAGGAACATTTGCGTAGGCCACTAAAAAGGCTCAAAGCCGCCAGACTGTTCAGAGCTGAGTAGGTATGTATATTTAGCCTACAGAGTACTCACATTTACATTTTATTGAGTTAAAAGTTATTAAATAATAAGAAAAATATAAAAAAAATATAATCACAATAACCGTTACAGTAATGTCATTTAATATCAAATTAATATAAATCATTTTTATGTCCGACTTACATGAGAACAATGCAGTTTGATGTTGTTGCACCATCAAATTAATCTAGTCTACAGAAAAAGAACAATAAATAAAGATATTGCCATAGACAGTAAGAGCTGACCAGCCCCGACAGACGGCACCCGTTCACGAGTATGACGTGCGTATCGGCGTCGTTCGACTCAACCATTTTGCAGGGAATTAAACGACCCGACACACAACGCCGCCATCAGCAGGACATTTTAGTGAGCATGACAAGCTCAGAGTACTAGGCAACTGATGGACACAATGTAATTTTAAGTCATTAAAATGCATATCAATATATGCAACATCAATGGCTGCACGACTCTCATACTTTAAAATTCATGTTTTTACAATATTAATCTAAATAACATTTCAATTTCAAAAACATAAATAAAATAAAACAAAGAAATGTCAGAATAATATAAAATTAAAGAAACGATAGCCTGGTTCATTGGAACAGTTCAAACCCAAGCATATTTGTCATCTATATAATCTCTTATTGAGTAATAACCTTTATGACAAAATTTCTGCCTAACAATTGACTTAAATTTGTTGAGACTTAATTTTTGAATGTTGCTTGGGATTGTATTGTACAAGCGTATACATTGGCATTTGAACGAATTACTTATCTTCTGGAGCCTCGTTGCAGGTACAATAAATTTATTTTTGTTCCTGGTATTAACATTATGCATATCACTATTCTTGTGTGCATATAATAAATTCTCATAAATATACTGTGATGCAACCGTCATAATATTAATCTCCTTAAATTTATCCCTCAGTGAATATCTGGGACTTAAATTGTAAATCGATCGAATGGCTCTTTTCTGCAGCACAAAAATAGTTTGTATGTCAGCAGCATTCCCCCACAACAGAATACCGTACGACATCACACTATGAAAATAACTAAAATAAACAACGCGCGCTGTTTCTACATCGGTTAGGCTACGTATTTTTTTGACGGCGTATGCTGCAGAGCTAAGCTTTTTCGACAACTTATCTATATGTGGGCCCCACTGAAGCTTAGAATCTAAAGTGATACCTAGAAATACGGTGGTGGCCACAAGGTCCAACTCTTCACCATTAATAAGTACACTGGTTTTCACCTGCTTTACATTAGTTGTTGAAAACTTAATACATTTCGTTTTCTTTTCATTCAAAAGCAGATTGTTAGTATTAAACCAATGTACCACCTTTGAGAGAGCACTGTTTACATCGTCAGTAACTATTTGTTGACGCTTGAGTTTAAATAACAGTGACGTGTCATCTGCAAACAGTACTATCTCATGATTATCCCTTATTAGGTAAGGTAAGTCATTTATATAAATCAAAAATAAAAATGGACCCAGAATTGAGCCCTGCGGGACTCCCATTTTAACTACGGACCCCGAAGATCTCTTTCCATTGACGTCCACCTTCTGAATCCTATTACCCAGGTACGAGATAAGAAGATTCAGAGAAGTGTTTTTAACGCCATAGTGGTGTAACTTCCTGATCAATGTTTCGTGAACAACACAATCAAAGGCTTTAGATAAATCACAAAAGATACTTAAAGCATCGCGCGCGTCTTCCCATGCATCAAATATATGTCCTAAAAGTTCAACACCGGCATCGGTAGTTGAACGACCCTTTGTAAAACCAAACTGTTTACAGTGTAAGAGTTTATTTTTATTAAAAAACCTTTGCATTTGGTCTAACATAAGCTTTTCAAAAATTTTACTAAAAGTAGGTAGCACGGATATTGGTCTAAAATTAGTGGGGTCAGATGTGCTACCCGATTTAAACAAAGGTATTATTTTACTATTTTTCATTAGATCTGGAAATTTACCACAGTCAATACAGTCATTAAAAATAATGGCTAAAGTAGGTGCTACAATGTCAATGATTGTTTTGGCAACGTCATCAGAATTACCCCAGAGGTCTGCCGTTTTTTTTACATTTAACATATTAAAGGTTTTAATAATGTCTTTATAATTAATTCGATTGAAATGGAATTCAGCAACGCCAGCGTTTACATTTTCTTTAAGTAACGATTCCGCAACAGTGGGTGATGAATTTAGAAATTTCGTTGTTGAAACAGGAATGTCCGAGAAAAAATTTTCAAATGCTGAAGCTACTTCTAGATCGGATTTAATTATGCAATTGTCGATACTAAGGGTATAATCACTACTTCGTTTACTAACCCTTCTTCTCCTCTTCTCGGTAAAATCGATAATATCGCTAAAATCGATAACGTGTTATAAATACAATCTATGAAATGGGTGAAATCGATAAAATCGCTAAAATCGATAACGTGTTATAAATACAACCTATGAAATCTGTGGTGAAGTCACGTGTGGTGAGGTGGAGTCACGTGAGTTGAGGTGAAGTATCGTAGTTCAGGTTGAGTCACATGAGGTGAGGTGGAGTCACGTGTGGTGAGGTGAAGTCACGTGTGGTGAGGTGGAGTCACGTGAGGTGAGGTGGAGTCACGTGTGGTGAGATGGAGTCACGTGTGGTGAGGTGAAGTCACGTGTGGTGAGGTGGAGTCACGTGAGGTTAGATAGAGTCACGTGAGGTGAGGTAGAGTCACGTGAGGTGAGATGGAGTCACGTGAGTTGAAGTGGAGTCACGTGAGGTGAGATGGAGTCACGTGTGGTGAAGTCACGTGAGGTATGGTGGAGTCACGTGAGGTGAGGTGGAGCCGAGTGTGGTGAGATGGAGTCACGTGAGGTGAGGTGTAGTCACGTGAGATGGAGTCACGTGTGGTGAGATGAAGTCACATGTGGTGGGGTGCAGTCACGTGTGGTGAGATGGAGTCACGTTTGTTGAGATGGAGTCACGTGTGGTGAGATGCAGTCAAGTGAGGTGAAGTCACGCGTGGTGAGGTGAAGTCACATGTGGTGAGGTGAAGTCACGTGTGGTGAGGTGAAGTCACGTATGGTGAGATGGAGTCACGTGTGGTGAGGTGAAGTCACGTGTGGTGAGATGGAGTCACGTGAGGTGAAGTCTCGTGAGTTGAGGTGGAGTCACATGTGGTGGGGTGGAGTCACGTGAGGTGAGATGGAGTCACGTGAATTGAAGTGGAGTCACGTGAAGTGAGATGGAGTCACGTGTGGTGAAGTCACGTGAGGTATGGTGGAGTCACGTGAGGTAAAGTCACGTGAGGTGAGGTGTAGCCGTGTGTGGTGAGATGGAGTCACGTGTGGTGAGGTGAAGTCACGTGTGGTGAGGTGAAGTCACGTGTGGTGAGGTGGAGTCACGTGAGGTGAGATGGAGTCACGTGAGGTGAGGTAGAGTCACGTGAGGTGAGATGGAGTCACATTAGGTGAGATTAAGTCACGTATGATGGGGTATAGTCACGTGTGGTGAGATGGAGTCACTTGTGGTGAGATGGAGTCACGTGAGGTGAAGTCTCGTGAGTTGAGGTGGAGTCACATGTGTTGAAGTGGAGTCACAAGAGGTGAGATGGAGTCACGTGTGGTGAAGTCACGTGAGGTATGGTGGAGTCACGTGAGGTGAGGTGGAGCCGAGTGTGGTGAGATGGAGTCACGTGAGGTGAGGTGTAGTCACGTGAGATGGAGTCACGTGTGGTGAGATGAAGTCACATTTGGTGGGGTGCAGTCACGTTTGTTGAGATGGAGTCAAATGAGGTGAAGTCATGCGTGGTGAGGCGAAGTCACATGTGGCGAGGTGAAGTCACGTGTGGTGAGGTGAAGTCACGTGTGGTGAGATGGATTCACGTGTGGTGAGGTGAAGTTACGTGTGATGAGATGGAGTCACGTGAGGTGAAGTCTCGTGAGTTGAGGTGGAGTCACATGTGGTGGGGTGGAGTCACATGTGGTGAGGTGAAGTCACGTTTGTTGAGATGGAGTCACGTGTGGTGAGATGCAGTCAAATGAGGTGAAGTCACGCGTGGTGAGGTGAAGTTACATGTGGTGAGGTAAAGTCACGTGTGGTGAGGTGAAGTCACGTGTGGTGAAATGAAGTCACGTGTGGTGAAATGGAGTCACGTGTGGTGAGATGAAGTCACGTGTGGTGAGATGGAGTCACGTGAGGTGAAGTCTCGTGAGTTGAGGTGAAGTCACATGTGGTGAGGTGGAGTCACGTGAGGTGAGATGGAGTCACGTGAGGTGAGATGGAGTCAAGTGTGGTGAAGTCACGTGAGGTATGGTGGAGTCACGTGAGGTGAGGTGAAGTCACGTGAGATGGAGTCACGTGTGGTGAGGTGAAGTCACGTGTGGTGAGGTGGAGTCACGTGAGGTGAGATGGAGTCACGTGAGGTGAGGTGTAGTCACGTGAGGTGAGATGGAGTCACGTGAGGTGAGATGGAGTCAAGTGAGGTGAAGTCACGTGTGGTGAGATGTCGTCACGTGTGGTGAGGTGAAGTCACGTGTGGTGAGATGGAGTCACGTGTGGTGAGGTGGAGTCACGTGAGGTGAGATGGAGTCACGTGAGGTGAGTAGAAGTCACGTTTGTTGAGATGTAGTCACGTGTGGTGAGATGGAGTCACGTGAGGTGAAGTCTCGTGAGTTGAGGTGGAGTCACATGTGGTGGGGTGGAGTCACATGTGGTGAGGTGAAGTCACGTTTGTTGAGATGGAGTCACGTGTGGTGAGATGCAGTCAAATGAGGTAAAGTCACGCGTGGTGAGGTGAAGTCACGTGTGGTGAGGTGAAGTCACGTGTGGTGAAATGAAGTCACGTGTGGTGAAATGGAGTCACGTGTGGTGAGATGAAGTCACGTGTGGTGAGATGGAGTCACGTGAGGTGAAGTCTCGTGAGTTGAGGTGAAGTCACATGTGGTGAGGTGGAGTCACGTGAGGTGAGATGGAGTCACGTGAGGTGAGATGGAGTCAAGTGTGGTGAAGTCACGTGAGGTATGGTGGAGTCACGTGAGGTGAGGTGAAGTCACGTGAGGTGAGGTGAAGTCACGTGAGATGGAGTCACGTGTGGTGAGGTGAAGTCACGTGTGGTGAGATGAAGTCACGTGAGGTGAAGTCTCGTGAGTTGAGGTGAAGTCACATGTGGTGAGGTGTTGTCACGTGAGGTGAGATGGAGTCACGTGAGGTGAGGTGTAGTCACGTGAGGTGAGATGGAGTCACGTGAGGTGAGATGGAGTCAAGTGAGGTGAAGTCACGTGTGGTGAGATGTCGTCACGTGTGGTGAGGTGAAGTCACGTGTGGTGAGATGGAGTCACGTGTGGTGAGGTGGAGTCACGTGTGGTGAGATGGATTCACGTGTGGTGAGGTGAAGTTACGTGTGATGAGATGGAGTCACGTGAGGTGAAGTCTCGTGAGTTGAGGTGGAGTCACATGTGGTGGGGTGGAGTCACATGTGGTGAGGTGAAGTCACGTTTGTTGATATGGAGTCACGTGTGGTGAGATGCAGTCAAATGAGGTGAAGTCACGCGTGGTGAGGTGAAGTTACATGTGGTGAGGTAAAGTCACGTGTGGTGAGGTGAAGTCACGTGTGGTGAAATGAAGTCACGTGTGGTGAAATGGAGTCACGTGTGGTGAGATGAAGTCACGTGTGGTGAGATGGAGTCACGTGAGGTGAAGTCTCGTGAGTTGAGGTGAAGTCACATGTGGTGAGGTGGAGTCACGTGAGGTGAGATGGAGTCACGTGAGGTGAGATGGAGTCAAGTGTGGTGAAGTCACGTGAGGTATGGTGGAGTCACGTGAGGTGAGGTGAAGTCACGTGAGATGGAGTCACGTGTGGTGAGGTGAAGTCACGTGTGGTGAGGTGGAGTCACGTGAGGTGAGATGGAGTCACGTGAGGTGAGGTGTAGTCACGTGAGGTGAGATGGAGTCACGTGAGGTGAGATGGAGTCAAGTGAGGTGAAGTCACGTGTGGTGAGATGTCGTCACGTGTGGTGAGGTGAAGTCACGTGTGGTGAGATGGAGTCACGTGTGGTGAGGTGGAGTCACGTGAGGTGAGATGGAGTCACGTGAGGTGAGTAGAAGTCACGTTTGTTGAGATGTAGTCACGTGTGGTGAGATGCAGTCAAGTGAGGTGAAGTCACGTGTGGTGAGGTGAAGTCACGTGTGGTGAGGTGAAGTCACGTGTGGTGAGATGTCGTCACGTGTGGTGAGGTGAAGTCACGTGTGGTGAGATGGAGTCACGTGTGGTGAGGTGGAGTCACGTGTGGTGAGATGGAGTCACGTGTGGTAAGGTGGAGTCACGTGAGGTGAGGTGAAGTCACGTGTGGTGAGGTGAAGTCACGTGTGGTGAGATGTCGTCACGTGTGGTGAGGTGAAGTCACGTGTGGTGAGATGTCGTCACGTGTGGTGAGGTGAAGTCACGTGTGGTGAGATGGAGTCACGTGTGGTGAGGTGGAGTCACGTGAGGTGAGATGGAGTCACGTGAGGTGAGTAGAAGTCACGTTTGTTGAGATGGAGTCACGTGTGGTGAGATGCAGTCAAGTGAGGTGAAGTCACGTGTGGTGAGATGGAGTCACGTGTGGTGAGATGGAGTCACGTAAGGTGAGGTCAATCACAAACTATTGTGTACCAACATTTCATTCAAATCCCTTAAGTAGGTCACCTACATAAGTTTTCTGGGAATTACCACAAAATTTTGGGGTAAAATGTATCCTATTTGTTATTCCCGGTCACATACTAGTTATGTGCGTCTGATATTTCATTCTATTCCAGTTCTCCCATATTAGTTTTTTGGGATTTCCGGGATATTCCCACGTTTTTCTGGGGTAAAATATATCCTATTTGTTTTCCCCGGTCACATACTATGTGTGTATGAAATTTCATTCAAATCCCATAAGATAAATGTTTTTTCGGGATTTCCAGGATATTCCCACATTTTTCTGGGGTAAATATATCTATTTGTTATTCCTATTGAGTAACAAAATAAATAAACAAACAAACATTCAAACATTCACATTTATAATATTAGTATGATTTATTAAGCATGCTACTTAATAATGCTATTATTAATAAATACTAGATGGAGCCGGCATTTCCTAGCTGACGACCTCTGAGAAAAAACGAAAAAGTTTGTGAACATACACTTGAAAAGGCCTAGCATTATATCAGATTTGATTTTGTTTGTTTGTTTGTTTGTTTGTTTGTTTGTTTGTTTGTTTGTTTGTTTGTTTGTTTGTTTGTTTGTTTGTTTGTTTGTTTGTTTGTTTGTTTGTTTGTTTGTTTGTTTGTTTGTTTGTTTGTTTGTTTGTTTGTTTGTTTGTTTGTTTGTTTGTTTGTTTGTTTGTTTGTTTGTTTGTTTGTTTGTTTGTTTGTTTGTTTGTTTGTTTGTTTGTTTGTTTGTTTGTTTGTTTGTTTGTTTGTTTGTTTGTTTGTTTGTTTGTTTGTTTGTTTGTTTGTTTGTTTGTTTGTTTGTTTGTTTGTTTGTTTGTTTGTTTGTTTGTTTGTTTGTTTGTTTGTTTGTTTGTTTGTTTGTTTGTTTGTTTGTTTGTTTGTTTGTTTGTTTGTTTGTTTGTTTGTTTGTTTGTTTGTTTGTTTGTTTGTTTGTTTGTTTGTTTGTTTGTTTGTTTGTTTGTTTGTTTGTTTGTTTGTTTGTTTGTTTGTTTGTTTGTTTGTTTGTTTGTTTGTTTGTTTGTTTGTTTGTTTGTTTGTTTGTTTGTTTGTTTGTTTGTTTGTTTGTTTGTTTGTTTGTTTGTTTGTTTGTTTGTTTGTTTGTTTGTTTGTTTGTTTGTTTGTTTGTTTGTTTGTTTGTTTGTTTGTTTGTTTGTTTGTTTGTTTGTTTGTTTGTTTGTTTGTTTGTTTGTTTGTTTGTTTGTTTGTTTGTTTGTTTGTTTGTTTGTTTGTTTGTTTGTTTGTTTGTTTGTTTGTTTGTTTGTTTGTTTGTTTGTTTGTTTGTTTGTTTGTTTGTTTGTTTGTTTGTTTGTTTGTTTGTTTGTTTGTTTGTTTGTTTGTTTGTTTGTTTGTTTGTTTGTTTGTTTGTTTGTTTGTTTGTTTGTTTGTTTGTTTGTTTGTTTGTTTGTTTGTTTGTTTGTTTGTTTGTTTGTTTGTTTGTTTGTTTGTTTGTTTGTTTGTTTGTTTGTTTGTTTGTTTGTTTGTTTGTTTGTTTGTTTGTTTGTTTGTTTGTTTGTTTGTTTGTTTGTTTGTTTGTTTGTTTGTTTGTTTGTTTGTTTGTTTGTTTGTTTGTTTGTTTGTTTGTTTGTTTGTTTGTTTGTTTGTTTGTTTGTTTGTTTGTTTGTTTGTTTGTTTGTTTGTTTGTTTGTTTGTTTGTTTGTTTGTTTGTTTGTTTGTTTGTTTGTTTGTTTGTTTGTTTGTTTGTTTGTTTGTTTGTTTGTTTGTTTGTTTGTTTGTTTGTTTGTTTGTTTGTTTGTTTGTTTGTTTGTTTGTTTGTTTGTTTGTTTGTTTGTTTGTTTGTTTGTTTGTTTGTTTGTTTGTTTGTTTGTTTGTTTGTTTGTTTGTTTGTTTGTTTGTTTGTTTGTTTGTTTGTTTGTTTGTTTGTTTGTTTGTTTGTTTGTTTGTTTGTTTGTTTGTTTGTTTGTTTGTTTGTTTGTTTGTTTGTTTGTTTGTTTGTTTGTTTGTTTGTTTGTTTGTTTGTTTGTTTGTTTGTTTGTTTGTTTGTTTGTTTGTTTGTTTGTTTGTTTGTTTGTTTGTTTGTTTGTTTGTTTGTTTGTTTGTTTGTTTGTTTGTTTGTTTGTTTGTTTGTTTGTTTGTTTGTTTGTTTGTTTGTTTGTTTGTTTGTTTGTTTGTTTGTTTGTTTGTTTGTTTGTTTGTTTGTTTGTTTGTTTGTTTGTTTGTTTGTTTGTTTGTTTGTTTGTTTGTTTGTTTGTTTGTTTGTTTGTTTGTTTGTTTGTTTGTTTGTTTGTTTGTTTGTTTGTTTGTTTGTTTGTTTGTTTGTTTGTTTGTTTGTTTGTTTGTTTGTTTGTTTGTTTGTTTGTTTGTTTGTTTGTTTGTTTGTTTGTTTGTTTGTTTGTTTGTTTGTTTGTTTGTTTGTTTGTTTGTTTGTTTGTTTGTTTGTTTGTTTGTTTGTTTGTTTGTTTGTTTGTTTGTTTGTTTGTTTGTTTGTTTGTTTGTTTGTTTGTTTGTTTGTTTGTTTGTTTGTTTGTTTGTTTGTTTGTTTGTTTGTTTGTTTGTTTGTTTGTTTGTTTGTTTGTTTGTTTGTTTGTTTGTTTGTTTGTTTGTTTGTTTGTTTGTTTGTTTGTTTGTTTGTTTGTTTGTTTGTTTGTTTGTTTGTTTGTTTGTTTGTTTGTTTGTTTGTTTGTTTGTTTGTTTGTTTGTTTGTTTGTTTGTTTGTTTGTTTGTTTGTGTTAGGTTAGTTTGTGTTAGGTTAGTTTGTAGCGGCGTAAACGGTGGGTCATGATTTTCATCATGTTGCCACTCGTTTATCCGTCTGGCTACTTCTCTAATGCGTCTGTGGTCCGCATTGTCTTCTTCCTCTGTGTCCTTTGGATAGAACGTATCTGCAAGTAGGGCTGCCGATTCTTTTGGGTTTAGGAACGCGCCATCGTTACGTAGGGTCAAGTCTTCTTGTCTCCTGGTGGTCCTTCTTATGACTCTATCCAACTGGCGATTTGGGCTTTCTTGGCTTGGCACTCATATTCTTCTTTTGCTTTCAGGTACTCGTCAACGACCATGGCTCTCCGGACCGATGCAGCATTACGGATGCGGTATTTTTTCCTGGCTACCTCCTTCATTTTGACGGTGAGCTCCTCGGACCACCACGGAATGGTAAGTTTTGCTTTGCTATTTAAGACGGGAATAGCTTCATTACAAGCTTCCCCTATTATATTACTATATTTGGCTACTATTGACTCTAGATTTTGTTTACTAGTTATTTGAGCTATTACTTCTAAATTAATTTTATTTATAACTTTAAGTTCCGCCAATTTTGTTGTGTATATTTCCCATCTTGCTTTTTTGGTGTTGTATTTTCTGGTAGTCCGAATAATACTATCCCCCTTTTCCCTTTTTACTCTTACCGTGAAAAATATTGTGTTATGGTCCGAGGACGTTGCTCCCGTGTCTACCCGCCAGCTGTCGACCAAGTCAAACAGATGGAGCGAGCATGCCGTGACGTCTACATGGCTCTTGAACGCTATTCCACCTCTAATGGTGTCGAATGTCGGCGTGTCTCCAGTGTTCAGTACCTGAAGCTCCAACTCTTCCAGGGTCCCGGACATCTCTTCTCCCCTGGGGTCTTCTATGGTGCTACCCCACCAGGTACTCTTTGCATTCGAGTCTCCTCCTATCAGCAGTTTTCCGGTGCCCATTGCCAACTTGATTGCGGTCAACTGATCCAGGTATGGCCCTATGGGTTGGTCTGGCTCGAAGTAGTAGGAGACTACTGTGATTTCCCAGGCTTTGGTCCGGATCCCCACCACTACGATGTTATTCGTGGTGAGTTTCGGGTAGGGGATGACGTCTAGGTCATTATCAAAGACAGCTATTGCCGCCTTTACCCTCCCACTTCCTTCAACCTCGCACTGGTAGATTCTCACGCCCCGGTAGCTCCTCATACTTCTCGCTCCTCCCACATACGGTTCCTGAATCAGTGCCCATGCGATTGCTCGCTCACTGGCCTCTAAAAAGAGTTCGGTGGTCGCCAGTTCCTTTCTTTGTAGGTTGGCTTGGGCTACTGCATATCCTCTGGCTGGGGTGCCTGCCGTTTCGCCAGTCTTGCCTTTAGCAGTATGCTATTCTGGCTCTGGCCAGAACCTCCCATCTCTTCCTCACGGGGCAGTCCTCGCTAAACGCGTTGTGCTCCGTGTGCTCCAGTTTCGCCTGTACGCAATTACAGCACGACGGGGCTGTTCCGGCCAGCCAGTCTGCACATTGTGTCCTCATATGTGGGCCTCCACAGTGGCTGCACTTCTCCACCTTGTCCCTGCAAAGACGTCGTCCATGTCCGTACCCAAGGCACAGAGAGCACTGTATCAGTGGGGACTGGTCTGAGACTCTGATTCTCTGCAGGTCAATGTGGACCACCTCTCTCTCCTGCATCCTGTTCCACAGTATCGGGGAGACCCTGAGGATCACATGGTGCATGTGGGGGTTCCTCGTTTTCCTCTTGTAGAGCACTTCTACTCGTATCTCTTCCTTTTTTAGCCCTATAAACAGGTCACCATTTTGGTTTCTTAGGGCTTTGAGGATGTCCTCGTCGGTGTTATAGGCTAGGACGTCTTTGAAAACCACCAGAGGATCTTTATTCTGTATATCCTCTACCTTTAAGAGTTCCCCCACACTTGCCAGTTTCTCCTTTATTTTCTGTCTTCCTTCTACTGTACTGCATCCCAGTATGACCTTTCTGTCTTTCGCCTTCCGGATCCGATCTACTGTGATCCAGCCTTCTTTTGCGTTAACCGCCTTCCTTATATGGTCTATAACCTCTTCCCCCGTTTCTGTCTCATTTGTGGAGGTCACAACTATTGAGTGGAGCGCTGTTGGCTTGGGAGCAAGCTTGACAGGCTGACTTGCCGCTACGCCAGCATAGGAGAGTTTCTCCATATGTTCTTGGCTGGAACGTAGTGCCTCTTTCAGGCTGTCAAGCTTCTCACTGTTTTCCTTGAGGTTTCTGCTATGCTCCTCTAGGGCTTTTTTGAAAGCTTCTGCCTCTGTGCCAGTCGTGATAGGTGGTTCTTTATCCTCTTGCTTCTCCACTTGTGTCCCTCTCTCTTTTGTTACTATTTTTGTTTGGGGGGCCCGTCCCTTTTCCTGCTCGGATTCTTTTATGAGCTCGTAGAGCCGGTCTGCCTGCGCCTTGACTTCCTCTTTAATCTCCCGCTTTGTGGTCTTCGAGTTCGTCATATGTGCTTTGATTTTACTGAGGCATATCCTGGCTTCGGCTACTCTACTCCTTATTGCAGGTGGGCTTAGGCACACCAACTCGACCGAGGCTCGCCTGGCCACAGTTTGTGAGGTCTTTGGCGGTACTCTCTCCGGCTTTCCAGCCTCCCACTCGCCCACACTCCTTCGTACGCTCTGCGTGGAGGGCCCTGCCTCATCCTTTGCGGTTTGTGGGCTCTTGCTCGGTCGGTCTGCCGGTTTTTTAATGGGGGTACGTATGCCGATCATGATTAGTTGCTGGTGCGGATCTAGCGGTTTTAGTCCCAATGCAAGTCAATGAGGTATGTAAAGGTACCCCGACTGCTATATTAAATAAAAAGTATAAAATGTGTATAACATGTATAGGTGTATATATCAGTAAGAGACAATTAAATATGGTCATCAATAAAATAAAATAAAATATAGTAAAAGATTCAAAAGAATCTTGTCATGTTACGTCTACTAATTTTGTTTCTGTTTTTGTTTCAGGTATCGTCACGTACGCGGCCGGGAGACCAGCAGGTGCGCGGCGGTCTGTTCACGTTTCAGGTAAGTAAGTACGAGGTAAGCCGGTGTCTGTTCTACACTACTGCGAGAAATAGTCAAAAGTTTCACAGCTCACTAGCACTTACACACTAGTTAATATAATTACAATAGGTACACAGAAAAATTTTTATTTACACAGTAGACTTTAAAAGTTTGTAGAGCCTTGCTCTGTCTTATAATACTTGTACAGACTAAGGTCTGTCGTCGTGTGACTACCCAGAGTCCACTGCGTCGCACCCCTTTGCCGTGGCGCCAAGTTTTGCGGCGACTCTATCCCCGACTCTACGTAGAGCCCTCTAGGGTACACCGATCGATAGTGCTCGCCAAGCCCTTTCTAACAACCCCAAACACGATGCAGTTATCCCAAGTGGTTCCAAAGTTACGGGGTTTTAAAAATTTTGGTTATTAAATAACCAAAAAGAGTTATTGCCCGCAACTTTTGAACCCCCGGACCGATCGCCCCCGTGCTTGGGTTTATCTTCGAGAGCGTGACGAGTCCTACCCTCCGGTATACCCCTTTCCACGATTTGGTGTCCCCAAAAAATTGACCCCCGTGACCCCAAGGTAAGACCCCAAGACCCCACGGGCGCGTCGTATGAGGAATTTGAAACTGACCAAAGGAAACCCCAACTCTCTAGGGCAACCCGTTCCAAAGATATAGCACTTTGAAAATTTTCAAGATGGCCGCCGCGACTGTCAAAGTTAAACTTTGGTGGCCTATATCTTTGGCCCTGGTTGTCCCAGATTACCCAAGTTTGGGCTTATTCCGGTCAGCTCGACCTCCTCCAACGCGCGCAGTGGTTTTTGGGGGTCCAGATTTTTTGGACACCGATCTGCTCGAAACTCTACAGACAGGTAGCCCTTGATCCCCTGAACGGGTTTCCGAAAACCGCGACTCGGTAGCGAGTCGCGTTTGGAAGTTACGTTAGTAAATGTAAAAACAAGATGGCCGCCTAACTGTCAAAGTCGGGTTTAAAATCGCCACAACCTGGCAACCCGTGGTCGTAGAGAGTCCGGGTTTTCTCTGGAGCGTTTGGCTTGACCTCAGCCTCCTTCCTGGGGGGGTCCTGGGCGAAAATAAAAAATTCTGCCCAAATGCGCCAAAACCTATTTTATTTTGTTGCTCGACGTCCGAGGTGTTCTACCCTCGAAACCCGGTCTCTCTACGCCCCTCCGTTCCAAAGTTATTTAAATTCAAAAATTTCCTTACTCTAATAACCAAAAGGTTATTAGTATCAAAAACTTTAATTTTGAGTTTACAGGGCCCGTGTTTGGGCTTATTTATATTCTAATAGGTCACTTAAAGCTATTTTTATGCCTAAAATAAATTTATTTCTATTAATTTCCTATTTATAACGAAAAAACACTAAAAATTTGATAACTCTGGAACGGTTATTCAGAAAATTTTACAAATATTATTAAAATACGTCTAAAATCAAGCTCTATCTAGAAATATAAAAAGTTTATCAAATTTGGAAGAATTTTCTCTAAATTTTTGCCAAAAACAGAAAAAATGTTATTTTTAATTATGGCTAATTTATTTTTATAATTAAAATTTAAAAACCTTGCTGGCTGTCTTCTTCTAATGAGCGCGCAGCGACGTGCAGTTGAAGTTTTTCAGTTTTCGTCTCCGTTCTCGAGTTATTGGCCGTCAAAGTTCCAAACTTTGAACTATTATATTAATTTTTCTATCAATTCTAAAATTCTGTTTTTTGCAGATTTGTCAAGCTGTGGGTGCGAGGTTTATACCAGCAAAATTTCGTGTCCGTAGCGTCTCTTCTTGGGTGGGCACGTGTCCTCCGGAAAATAGAAAAATCGATTTTCCGAGAGAACCGCGCACCTGCGGCTGGTTTTGCAGGAGTAGGCAGATTTGTGCTAGCGTTGCCTACTAGAAGACACTTTTTTCACTTTTGTAGCTTCACTGGTAACTGTTTTATTGCACTTTTTAGCACTTATTTGGTAATATAACCTCAATAAATTGAGGTTTTTCAATATTTACGCTGAAGCCGCATTGAGTGCGACTGTCACAGCACTTTTGTCCGGATGGGGCTTTGTAAGAGGAATCTATGGACACCTCACTTGTCACGATAAGTTAAAAATAACCCACAAAAACGATTTTTTGAAAGCGGAGCGAGAGAAAATAGCACGTGCTCTCGGCGGGACCTCGAGTAGTACTCGGTTAGGTTAGGTTAGGTTAGGTTAGGTTAGGTTAGGTTAGGTTAGGTTAGGTTAGGTTAGGTTAGGTTGGGGTGCTAAGGTCGGACAACCTCCTCGTGTGCTTCGTGGCTGTCAGTCCTTTCGGGATACGTCCTGGGGGAACGTTAGTCATGAAGCCTGGTGCACCCTGGGCAACTCGGGTATCAACTCTTCCTGCCTTTTGGGGAGTCTTGATGCTCGAGGCTAATGGTCCGACACCGGGGAAAGGCCCTTTTCAGGGCCATGGGGGGGGGGAGCCCTCTGCGCGGCCGCGAGGCTTCGTAGAGGGAAAAACGGCCCTTTTCAGGGCCACGGTTGGGGAGTCCTCCGCGTGGCCGCGAGGCTTTTTCGGAGATGAAACGGCCCTTCTCAGGGCCAATGGGGTGGTCCCATTCACTGGGCTAGGGGAGCGGGCTCGGCGTGTACTCATCCTACCACCGAGCTGGCAGCGGAGTTTTGTCTCTCTGCCACCGCCGTAAAATCGGAGGGTACTCTTACATGTGCTGAGTGCTGTGGTCATGTCTCGCGGCTCAGCGTGAGGTGCCCTCCGTCGGTCTTGGCTTGGTCGCCCGGACTGCGGGGAAGACAACCTCGAGAACAAATCACCCCGAATCCCAAGCGGCGGCGCACCGCGAGGGGATGTGTGGCTGGTCGGGGCTCCTCGGAGCAACCAGTCACTAGTGCGACTCCCACCAGGGTACCTGCGGACCCCCTGGTTGGGTTACACCCTACGCTTACCCGGGTACAGGGGGCACTGCCCGGGTGGACCTTTATTTCCCCCACACTCGTGGGAATTCTTATGGATAACTCAATTAAAACAAAAACCAAAAACGTAGAGGATGAGGAGATGGGTGCGGTGTCCGATGCCGATTCCGCATCTAGTGAGGTGATGGTAGTGGAGCACAGCACTGTGCTGAGTCCCTCCAGATTCTGGAGAGATGGAGAACCAGGGCGCAAACGATTGCGCTCTAGTGATGTGAGCCGCTCTGGCTCAGAAGAGGAAGACGACGCACCGGCTGTCAAAGTCGGCATGGCCAGAAGGGGGAGAGGTCGACCTCCCACTACTGGCGAATATGTAGGGCTCGCCAAAGCAAAGGCTGAGCTGGTCTCCTTCAGGAAGGAGGAACTTCGCCTCCGTGCCGAGGAGGAGGCTCTCGATTTGCTAGAGCTCGCTAAGGCTAAGCGGATGACGCCAAGGGTCGATACTGGTTCCGCAGACCTCACTGCTGCTGCTCTTTTCGAGCAGGTGACGGCGGGTCTAAAGGTCGTGCAGCATGTTGCCACTAAATCGAGCAACTTGAAAGGTACCTTCACGCGGAGTCTGAAAGACGCAATGAAGGTCATTGAGGAGGCAGCCAGTGGACTGCGACATATATCCGCTACCGAGGAGAATGGCAAGCTGGAGGCTGCCAATAGTCGCCTGCAGGAGGATCTGACCAAACTGCAGGCTGACAATGGACGCCTTCAAGACGCTAATAGCCGCCTTAAGGCAGACCAAGAGCTATTGCGACGGGAACTGGAGCAGCTCAAATCGGACGTAGCGACGATCCGCCAACCAGCTGCTCCAGTAGGGATAGTGCAGCCGGCTGAGTCGGAATTGATAAGTCTGTTCCGCACAGAGATGGCCAGCCTGGCTGCAAGGTTCGGAGTAATTGAGGGCAGGATCTTGCGCCCGCCTCTCGCTGGGGATAGGAATACCCCCAAGGAAGCATCGGCCGCTCCGTCTTACGCGGCGAAGGCTGCAGCGCCAAGTGCCGCACCAAAAAGCAGTGGAGTGGCCAAGAAAGGTCAGGCCAAGTCGGCCACAACCACGTCGACTTTGACTTCAGCCAAGACGGCGCAATCTGAAGCCGCTTCAACTCAGGAGAAATCGCAGCATTCGCAGGAGACACCGACCCAGGTCGCTCCATCCCGAGGCGCTCCTGGGCAGGCCAAAAAGGGAGCGAAAGCCCCTGCTGCTTCCCAAAGCCAGACAGCTGCCAATCCCAAGGAAGGGGAGTGGCAGACTGTCACTGACTACGGGGGCCACAATGGCAGTTTTGGACAGGCGCCCGGGCTGCGTCGCTGCCGTCGTGGACGGCGTCCTAGTGGTTGGTGTCTATTTTTCGCCCAACAGGGTCCTCGCCGAATTCGAGGCTTTTCTTGGAGATGTGGGAGCCCTGATTGGGCGGAACCACACCCACCCCGTCCTCCTCCTTGGGGACCTCAACGCCAAATCTTCGGCTTGGGGTTGCCCCGCCACCGACGCACGTGGCGACGTGCTGGAGGAGTGGGCGATTGCGACGGGGTTGGAGATCCTCAACCGCGGGACAGTCCACACGTGTGTGCGGCAAAATGGCGGATCAATCGTGGACGTCTCTCTCGCAAGTCCATCTGTGGCGCGCCGCATTCAAGGGTGGAGGGTGATGGAGGGCGTGGAGACACTCTCCGACCACCGGTATATCCGGTTTGAGATCTCCAAGCCATCAGCGAATAGCGGCCGCCCGAGCCGGACCACCTCCGAGAACCCGAGGTGGGTCCTAAAACAACTCGACAGAGACGTCCTCATCGAAGCCGCCATTGTGCAGGCGTGGTTTTCAGCTCCCGGGGAGCCGGTGGATGTGGACGCTGAGGCCGCCTGGTTCCGGCACGCATTGACGCAGATTTGCGATGCCGCTATGCCCCGGGCCAGGGTGGGACCTCAGAAGCGTCAGGTGTACTGGTGGTCTCGGGAGCTGGCGAACATGCGCGTGGAGTGCGCTGCAGCCCGACGCCTGTACACCAGGCACCGTCGACGGCGCCGTCGCGACCCCTTGCTTGAGGCTCAGCTGTATGAGGCTTACAAAGCGGCCAAGGAAGCTCTGCAGCTGGGCATCGGCCAGGCGAAGGAGGCTGGCTATGAGCACTTTCTCGAGCTGCTCAACAACGACCCCTGGGGACGCCCCTACAAGCTCGCTAGAGCCAAGTTGCGACCTTGGGCGCCCCCTCTGACCGAGACTCTGGAGCCAGCCCTTCTCGGCAGCGTCGTGTCCGCTCTATTTCCCAATAGAGCGGAACACATACCGCCGTCGATGGCGTCGCGAAACTCCGCACCCGTGGAGGAGCCTGACGTGCCTGAGGTCACCGAGGCGGAACTTGGCGCAGCAATTTTGCGCATGCGTGCCAAGAATACGGCACCAGGACCGGACGGCGTTCCCGGTCAGGCCTGGGCACTGGCCCTAAAGGTCCTAAGCCCTCGACTACGGAAGCACTTCACTGAGTGCTTCAGGCAAGGCCGCTTCCCAGAGCACTGGAAGACGGGCAGACTCGTCCTCCTCAAAAAGGAGGGGCGCCCCGCGGACTCTCCCTCTGCATACCGCCCCATCGTACTGCTTGACGAGGTGAGTAAGCTCTTTGAGCGCGTCACTGCTGCCCGCCTCGTCAAGCATATGACCAGAGTGGGCCCCGACCTGTCCGACAACCAGTTTGGGTTCCGAGCAGGCAGGTCGACAGTCGACGCAATACTGCGTGTCAAAGCCCTGTCGGAACAGGTGGTGGCGGACGGCGGAGTGTTGCTCGCAGTGTCGTTGGACATTGCCAACGCGTTCAACACTCTGCCGTGGAGTTGCATCCTGGAAGCACTCCAATACCACCAGATGCCGCTCCACTTACGTCGGACGGTAGGGGACTACTTGCGTGATCGGTCGATCACCTTTACGGGACGCAACGGGGTGTGCAGCAGAGGGATGACGTGCGGTGTTCCGCAGGGTTCTGTCCTCGGACCGCTCCTGTGGAACATCGGCTACGATTGGGTCCTGCGTAGGGCCATCCTCCCGGGCGTTAGCGTGACATGCTACGCTGACGACACGCTCGTCCTAGCCCGGGGCAATACGTACAGGGAGGCTGCCCGTCTTGCCACCGCGGGGGTGGCACAGGTCGTGGCGCGTATACGCCAGCTTGGGCTGGAAGTGGCGCTGAACAAGACGGAGGCTCTGTCCTTCCATGGGCCCCGGAGAGCTCCTCCTCCAGGATCCCATATTGTCATCGGTGGGGTCCGCATCGATATCATGTCATGCATGAGGTACCTGGGGCTCGTGTTGGACAGCAGGTGGAGCTTTGACGTCCACTTCCGGCGCCTGGCACCGCGGTTGATGGGGGCGGCTGGCGCCCTCGGACGGCTCTTGCCGAATCTCGATGGCCCAAAGAGCAGCTGCAGGCGGCTCTATTTGGGGGTCATTCGCTCAATGGCCCTCTACGGTGCCCCTGTCTGGGCCACCGAGTTGACGAGTCGAGGCGCCACTATTTTACGGCGGCCGCAGCGTGCGATATCCGTACGAGTCATCCGCGGATATCGCACAATATCGACGGAGGCGGCGTGCGCACTGGCGGGTTCTCTCCCTTGGGACGTGGACGCCCGGGTCCTTGCGTCACTCTATACATGGCGCAAGGAGGTGCGGGAAAGAGGAGAGATGGTGGTCCCGAGGGAGTTGGACCAGTGCAGGGAACTGCTGCGGCAAGCGGCGTTTGAAGAGTGGGCGGAGCGGCTTGGGCGACCAAGTGCTGGACTGCGGACGGTCGAAGCCCTCCGTCCAGTTCTGAGGGAATGGGCTGATAGGCGTCACGGTGTGCTGACCTTCCGGCTGACGCAGGTGCTGTCGGGGCATGGTTGCTTCGGCAAGTACTTGTGCCGCATAGCCGGGAGGGAAGCAGACACCCGCTGCCACCACTGCAGCGATTGTATGGAGGACACGGCGCAGCACACGCTCGAGCAGTGTGTCGCATGGGCCGAGCAGCGCCGTGTCCTGAGAGGTACCACAGGACAAGACCTCTCACTCCCGGCCGTAGTCAACAGCATGGTCGGGAGTCCAGACGCCTGGGAGGCGATGCTCTCCTTCTGCGAGGACGTGATGACGCAGAAGGAGACCGCGGAGAGGGAGAGGGAGACTGCCTCCACCCTGCCGATCCGCGCCCGTCGATCAGGGCGCAGGAACAGGGCAGACAACGCCCTGTTCCAACCACCATAAACGGCCACGGGCGGCGGACTTGGGGAAGTCCGTCCGCCCAACAACACAAGGCCCGAGATGGAGGTGCGGTTGGTGTTTCCGCACCCCACTCACGTGGATCGGTAGGTGGGGGCACGCAAGTGTCTCCCTAATAGAGCCGGAGACCGCGAATTTGCGGTCTGCCACTGCTGGGGTCGCGGAGGAATGTTCTCGCTCCCGTAACCCCAGCAAAAAGTGGTGAGGCGAAACACCCGTATGGTTTTAGTCGGTAGGTCACCCCCTATGGGTGGAGTCCGACACACCCCACCGCCTTCCCCGGGCGGTGGATAGTCCATGAGGATTTCCATACGATAAAAAAAAAAAAAAAGGTTAGGTTAGGTTAGGTTGGGGTGCTAAGGTCGGACAACCTCCTCGTGTGCTTCGTGGCTGTCAGTCCTTTCGGGATACGTCCTGGGGGAACGTTAGTCATGAAGCCTGGTGCACCCTGGGCAACTCGGGTATCAACTCTTCCTGCCTTTTGGGGAGTCTTGATGCTCGAGGCTAATGGTCCGACACCGGGGAAAGGCCCTTTTCAGGGCCATGGGGGGGGGGAGCCCTCTGCGCGGCCGCGAGGCTTCGTAGAGGGAAAAACGGCCCTTTTCAGGGCCACGGTTGGGGAGTCCTCCGCGTGGCCGCGAGGCTTTTTCGGAGATGAAACGGCCCTTCTCAGGGCCAATGGGGTGGTCCCATTCACTGGGCTAGGGGAGCGGGCTCGGCGTGTACTCATCCTACCACCGAGCTGGCAGCGGAGTTTTGTCTCTCTGCCACCGCCGTAAAATCGGAGGGTACTCTTACATGTGCTGAGTGCTGTGGTCATGTCTCGCGGCTCAGCGTGAGGTGCCCTCCGTCGGTCTTGGCTTGGTCGCCCGGACTGCGGGGAAGACAACCTCGAGAACAAATCACCCCGAATCCCAAGCGGCGGCGCACCGCGAGGGGATGTGTGGCTGGTCGGGGCTCCTCGGAGCAACCAGTCACTAGTGCGACTCCCACCAGGGTACCTGCGGACCCCCTGGTTGGGTTACACCCTACGCTTACCCGGGTACAGGGGGCACTGCCCGGGTGGACCTTTATTTCCCCCACACTCGTGGGAATTCTTATGGATAACTCAATTAAAACAAAAACCAAAAACGTAGAGGATGAGGAGATGGGTGCGGTGTCCGATGCCGATTCCGCATCTAGTGAGGTGATGGTAGTGGAGCACAGCACTGTGCTGAGTCCCTCCAGATTCTGGAGAGATGGAGAACCAGGGCGCAAACGATTGCGCTCTAGTGATGTGAGCCGCTCTGGCTCAGAAGAGGAAGACGACGCACCGGCTGTCAAAGTCGGCATGGCCAGAAGGGGGAGAGGTCGACCTCCCACTACTGGCGAATATGTAGGGCTCGCCAAAGCAAAGGCTGAGCTGGTCTCCTTCAGGAAGGAGGAACTTCGCCTCCGTGCCGAGGAGGAGGCTCTCGATTTGCTAGAGCTCGCTAAGGCTAAGCGGATGACGCCAAGGGTCGATACTGGTTCCGCAGACCTCACTGCTGCTGCTCTTTTCGAGCAGGTGACGGCGGGTCTAAAGGTCGTGCAGCATGTTGCCACTAAATCGAGCAACTTGAAAGGTACCTTCACGCGGAGTCTGAAAGACGCAATGAAGGTCATTGAGGAGGCAGCCAGTGGACTGCGACATATATCCGCTACCGAGGAGAATGGCAAGCTGGAGGCTGCCAATAGTCGCCTGCAGGAGGATCTGACCAAACTGCAGGCTGACAATGGACGCCTTCAAGACGCTAATAGCCGCCTTAAGGCAGACCAAGAGCTATTGCGACGGGAACTGGAGCAGCTCAAATCGGACGTAGCGACGATCCGCCAACCAGCTGCTCCAGTAGGGATAGTGCAGCCGGCTGAGTCGGAATTGATAAGTCTGTTCCGCACAGAGATGGCCAGCCTGGCTGCAAGGTTCGGAGTAATTGAGGGCAGGATCTTGCGCCCGCCTCTCGCTGGGGATAGGAATACCCCCAAGGAAGCATCGGCCGCTCCGTCTTACGCGGCGAAGGCTGCAGCGCCAAGTGCCGCACCAAAAAGCAGTGGAGTGGCCAAGAAAGGTCAGGCCAAGTCGGCCACAACCACGTCGACTTTGACTTCAGCCAAGACGGCGCAATCTGAAGCCGCTTCAACTCAGGAGAAATCGCAGCATTCGCAGGAGACACCGACCCAGGTCGCTCCATCCCGAGGCGCTCCTGGGCAGGCCAAAAAGGGAGCGAAAGCCCCTGCTGCTTCCCAAAGCCAGACAGCTGCCAATCCCAAGGAAGGGGAGTGGCAGACTGTCAGCAATAAGAAGAAAAATAAAAAGAAGAAAAAGCAGAAGGCAGCAAATAAGAAGCCTAAGCTTAGAGCGCCACGCTCAACAGCTGTGGCTATAACGCTGCAACCAGGCGCAGGGGAGAGGGGTGTCTCTTACGCGTCGGTCCTGACGGAGGCCAAACAGAAGGTCGACCTGGCTGGCCTCGGGATCACCTCCCTCAAATTTCGGACGGCAGCCACAGGCGCACGGTTGCTAGAGATTCCCGGAGCCACGAGTGGTGACAAAGCAGACGCGTTGGCAGCGAAGCTTAGGGAATGCCTGGGGGCTGAGGATGTAAGGGTCTCCAGACCCACCAAATGCGCGGAGCTGCGCGTGTCGGGTCTGGATGACTCAGTAACCTCAAAAGAGATATGCGAGGTTGTCGCACGGATTGGGGAATGCTCCCAAGACGACGTGAAGGTCGGGGACGTTCGCGTCGGTCCTTCCGGCTTGGGTGGGGCCTGGTTCCGCTGCCCTGTTGCGGCGGCAAAGAAAATCGCCGACGCTGGTCGTCTGCTGGTGGGGTGGGTCTCCGCAAAGGTGACACTGCTGGAGCCTAGGCCCATGCAATGTTACCGATGCCTGGAAGGCGGGCACGTCCAACATGTGTGCTCGTCAGAGATAGACCGCCGCGACCTTTGCTATCGCTGCAGCCAGCCAGGGCATAAGGCCGCCCAATGCTCCGCGACGCCGCACTGCTCAGTGTGCGCGGCCAGTGGCAAGCCTGCGGAGCACAGAGTGGGGTCCAAGTCCTGCGTTGCCCGGGAGGGCAAGAAGAACGGAAAGGCCAGAGGGGCCAGAGTCACTCAAACCCCCCTCCAGACAACTCAACCAGAGGCTACTCAGGCCATGGACGTGGTGGAAACTGATGTGCCACCACAATCATAATGGCCAAACCGTTCCTGCAGGGGAATCTCAACCACTGCGCCAGAGCTCAGGATCTACTACTCCAGAGCATGGCGGAGTGGTTGATACAAGTGGCCGTGATAGCGGAGCCGTACTCCGTACCACCAAAGGACAACTGGGCAGGCGACCCCACAGGCTCAGTTGCCATCATATGCCAGTTGTCTACGGGGGCCACAATGGCAGTTTTGGACAGGCGCCCGGGCTGCGTCGCTGCCGTCGTGGACGGCGTCCTAGTGGTTGGTGTCTATTTTTCGCCCAACAGGGTCCTCGCCGAATTCGAGGCTTTTCTTGGAGATGTGGGAGCCCTGATTGGGCGGAACCACACCCACCCCGTCCTCCTCCTTGGGGACCTCAACGCCAAATCTTCGGCTTGGGGTTGCCCCGCCACCGACGCACGTGGCGACGTGCTGGAGGAGTGGGCGATTGCGACGGGGTTGGAGATCCTCAACCGCGGGACAGTCCACACGTGTGTGCGGCAAAATGGCGGATCAATCGTGGACGTCTCTCTCGCAAGTCCATCTGTGGCGCGCCGCATTCAAGGGTGGAGGGTGATGGAGGGCGTGGAGACACTCTCCGACCACCGGTATATCCGGTTTGAGATCTCCAAGCCATCAGCGAATAGCGGCCGCCCGAGCCGGACCACCTCCGAGAACCCGAGGTGGGTCCTAAAACAACTCGACAGAGACGTCCTCATCGAAGCCGCCATTGTGCAGGCGTGGTTTTCAGCTCCCGGGGAGCCGGTGGATGTGGACGCTGAGGCCGCCTGGTTCCGGCACGCATTGACGCAGATTTGCGATGCCGCTATGCCCCGGGCCAGGGTGGGACCTCAGAAGCGTCAGGTGTACTGGTGGTCTCGGGAGCTGGCGAACATGCGCGTGGAGTGCGCTGCAGCCCGACGCCTGTACACCAGGCACCGTCGACGGCGCCGTCGCGACCCCTTGCTTGAGGCTCAGCTGTATGAGGCTTACAAAGCGGCCAAGGAAGCTCTGCAGCTGGGCATCGGCCAGGCGAAGGAGGCTGGCTATGAGCACTTTCTCGAGCTGCTCAACAACGACCCCTGGGGACGCCCCTACAAGCTCGCTAGAGCCAAGTTGCGACCTTGGGCGCCCCCTCTGACCGAGACTCTGGAGCCAGCCCTTCTCGGCAGCGTCGTGTCCGCTCTATTTCCCAATAGAGCGGAACACATACCGCCGTCGATGGCGTCGCGAAACTCCGCACCCGTGGAGGAGCCTGACGTGCCTGAGGTCACCGAGGCGGAACTTGGCGCAGCAATTTTGCGCATGCGTGCCAAGAATACGGCACCAGGACCGGACGGCGTTCCCGGTCAGGCCTGGGCACTGGCCCTAAAGGTCCTAAGCCCTCGACTACGGAAGCACTTCACTGAGTGCTTCAGGCAAGGCCGCTTCCCAGAGCACTGGAAGACGGGCAGACTCGTCCTCCTCAAAAAGGAGGGGCGCCCCGCGGACTCTCCCTCTGCATACCGCCCCATCGTACTGCTTGACGAGGTGAGTAAGCTCTTTGAGCGCGTCACTGCTGCCCGCCTCGTCAAGCATATGACCAGAGTGGGCCCCGACCTGTCCGACAACCAGTTTGGGTTCCGAGCAGGCAGGTCGACAGTCGACGCAATACTGCGTGTCAAAGCCCTGTCGGAACAGGTGGTGGCGGACGGCGGAGTGTTGCTCGCAGTGTCGTTGGACATTGCCAACGCGTTCAACACTCTGCCGTGGAGTTGCATCCTGGAAGCACTCCAATACCACCAGATGCCGCTCCACTTACGTCGGACGGTAGGGGACTACTTGCGTGATCGGTCGATCACCTTTACGGGACGCAACGGGGTGTGCAGCAGAGGGATGACGTGCGGTGTTCCGCAGGGTTCTGTCCTCGGACCGCTCCTGTGGAACATCGGCTACGATTGGGTCCTGCGTAGGGCCATCCTCCCGGGCGTTAGCGTGACATGCTACGCTGACGACACGCTCGTCCTAGCCCGGGGCAATACGTACAGGGAGGCTGCCCGTCTTGCCACCGCGGGGGTGGCACAGGTCGTGGCGCGTATACGCCAGCTTGGGCTGGAAGTGGCGCTGAACAAGACGGAGGCTCTGTCCTTCCATGGGCCCCGGAGAGCTCCTCCTCCAGGATCCCATATTGTCATCGGTGGGGTCCGCATCGATATCATGTCATGCATGAGGTACCTGGGGCTCGTGTTGGACAGCAGGTGGAGCTTTGACGTCCACTTCCGGCGCCTGGCACCGCGGTTGATGGGGGCGGCTGGCGCCCTCGGACGGCTCTTGCCGAATCTCGGTGGCCCAAAGAGCAGCTGCAGGCGGCTCTATTTGGGGGTCATTCGCTCAATGGCCCTCTACGGTGCCCCTGTCTGGGCCACCGAGTTGACGAGTCGAGGCGCCACTATTTTACGGCGGCCGCAGCGTGCGATATCCGTACGAGTCATCCGCGGATATCGCACAATATCGACGGAGGCGGCGTGCGCACTGGCGGGTTCTCTCCCTTGGGACGTGGACGCCCGGGTCCTTGCGTCACTCTATACATGGCGCAAGGAGGTGCGGGAAAGAGGAGAGATGGTGGTCCCGAGGGAGTTGGACCAGTGCAGGGAACTGCTGCGGCAAGCGGCGTTTGAAGAGTGGGCGGAGCGGCTTGGGCGACCAAGTGCTGGACTGCGGACGGTCGAAGCCCTCCGTCCAGTTCTGAGGGAATGGGCTGATAGGCGTCACGGTGTGCTGACCTTCCGGCTGACGCAGGTGCTGTCGGGGCATGGTTGCTTCGGCAAGTACTTGTGCCGCATAGCCGGGAGGGAAGCAGACACCCGCTGCCACCACTGCAGCGATTGTATGGAGGACACGGCGCAGCACACGCTCGAGCAGTGTGTCGCATGGGCCGAGCAGCGCCGTGTCCTGAGAGGTACCACAGGACAAGACCTCTCACTCCCGGCCGTAGTCAACAGCATGGTCGGGAGTCCAGACGCCTGGGAGGCGATGCTCTCCTTCTGCGAGGACGTGATGACGCAGAAGGAGACCGCGGAGAGGGAGAGGGAGACTGCCTCCACCCTGCCGATCCGCGCCCGTCGATCAGGGCGCAGGAACAGGGCAGACAACGCCCTGTTCCAACCACCATAAACGGCCACGGGCGGCGGACTTGGGGAAGTCCGTCCGCCCAACAACACAAGGCCCGAGATGGAGGTGCGGTTGGTGTTTCCGCACCCCACTCACGTGGATCGGTAGGTGGGGGCACGCAAGTGTCTCCCTAATAGAGCCGGAGACCGCGAATTTGCGGTCTGCCACTGCTGGGGTCGCGGAGGAATGTTCTCGCTCCCGTAACCCCAGCAAAAAGTGGTGAGGCGAAACACCCGTATGGTTTTAGTCGGTAGGTCACCCCCTATGGGTGGAGTCCGACACACCCCACCGCCTTCCCCGGGCGGTGGATAGTCCATGAGGATTTCCATACGATAAAAAAAAAAAAAAAAAAAAAAAGGTTAGGTTAGGTTAGGTTAGGTTAGGTTAGGTTGCCGGGGGACCCGCACCCCCCGCGCAGCCCGGCTGCACTTCGGCCGACTCCCGGCCTAGTGAAGGAGGTGTCGTGGAGGGGATGGAGTGTTAGCGATGGCGCACCTCCGTTTCCTCCAGGGCAACATCAACCACTGCGCCAGAGCTCAGGATCTCTTCCTTCAGAGCATGGCGGAGTGGTTGATCCAGGTGGCCGTGGTCGCCGAGCCGTATTTCGTCCCCGCCCGGGACAACTGGGTGGGTGATCTGGATGGCTCGGTGGCCATCATCGGCGGGACTCTTGGAAACGCGTCCCGAGGTCGCGGCTGGGTGGCCGCCCTCGTGGACGGCATAGTCACCATTGGGGCATATTTCTCGCCCAACAAGAGTCTCGCCGACTTCGAGAGCTTTCTTGTCGAGCTGGGGGCCGTCGTGGCCCGGCACCACCCTCGCCCCGTGTTGTTACTCGGGGACCTCAACGCCAAGTCTTCGGCGTGGGGATCCCCGGTCACAGACGCCAGGGGCGTGGCGTTGGAGGAGTGGGTGCTGGAGACGGGCCTGGTCGTCCTGAACCGGGGCACCGTTTTTACGTGCGTGCGGCAGCGGGGCGGGTCCATTGTGGACGTCTCGTTCGCTAGCCCCGCTGTGGCGCACCGCGTCCGCGACTGGCGTGTCGCCCGGGAGGTGGAGACGTTGTCGGACCACCGCTATATCCGGTTCGACGTCTCCGCCCAGACCGCAGGCGGCCGCAGCCCGCGGAGGGCTCCGCGGAGGGACGGCCCGCGCTGGGCGCTCACGCGCCTCGACAGGGAGGCTCTCGAGGAGGCGGCCATTATTCAGGCCTGGAATAGGGAGTCGGTCGACGGACCCGTCGACGTCGAACGAGAGGCACAGTGGTTCCGCGGGGCGATGACGCAGATTTGCGACGCGTCCATGCCCCGGGTTCACACGCAGTCCTCGAGGCGCCAGGTGTACTGGTGGTCTGCCGAGATCGCGCAGCTGCGCGTCACGTGCGTGGCAGTCAGGCGCCAGTACACACGGTACCGGAGGAGACGTCGACTGGTCCGGATCCCCGAAGAGGAGGCCGCGCTGTATGAGGCGTACCGCGCGGCCAAGCAGGCTCTGTGGCTCGCCATCGAGGGGGCGAGAGCTCGGTCCAGGGAGGAGATGCTGGAGACTCTGGACGGGGACCCGTGGGGGCGCCCGTACCGCATGGTCCGGGGAAAGCTCCGTTCCGCGGGCCCCCCACTGACGGAGAGTCTCCAGCCACAGCTGCTGGAGGATGTGGTGGCAGCTCTCTTCCCTGCAAGGGGGGAGCACGTTCCGCCACCGATGGCCCCTTCAGCCGCAGAGCCCGAGGAGGAGGACGGTGCCAGCGTCCCGGAGGTGACACAGCCGCAGATGGGAGCCGCCGTGGCACGGCTCCGGGCCAAGAACACTGCCCCGGGGCCCGACGGAGTGCCCGGCCGTGCTCTCGTCTTAGCTCTGCAGGAGCTAGAGCCCCAACTGAGAGGACTCTTCTCGGCGTGCCTAGAGCGGGGCCAGTTTCCCACTCTGTGGAAAACAGGTCGCCTGGTCCTGCTCCGAAAGGCAGGGCGCCCTGCCGATTCGCCGTCCGCATACCGGCCCATAGTGCTGCTGGACGAGGTGGGCAAGCTGTTCGAGCGAATAGTTGCAGACCGCCTCGTCAGCCACTTGTACACAGAGGGGCCGGACTTGGACGACAGCCAGTTCGGCTTTCGGCGTGGGCGCTCCACGATTGACGCCATTATGCGGGTGAGAGTCCTCGCGGAGGAAGCGGTGTCCCGGGGCGGGGTCGCGTTGGCGGTGTCTTTAGACATCTCCAACGCCTTTAACACCCTGCCCTGGAGTTGCATCAGGGAGGCCCTGCGATACCACAGGGTACCTCCCTACCTCCGCCGCGTCGTTGGGGCTTATCTGGCGGATAGGTGTGTCACCTACGAGGGACGCGATGGCACCGGTCAGCGCGTCACGTCGTGCGGTGTTCCGCAGGGTTCGGTTCTCGGCCCGCTCCTGTGGAACATCGGGTACGACTGGGTGCTGAGAGGCGAGCTCGCACCGGGGGTAGACCTGACGTGTTACGCGGACGACACGCTGGTCACCGCCCGAGGGAGCTCGCACAGGGAGGCAGCGTTGCTGGCCACGGATGCGGTCGCACAGGTGGTGGACCGCATACGGCGCCTGGGCCTGGAGGTGGCCCTCAACAAGTCGGAGGCCATCGCTTTTCATGGCCCCCGACGGGCGCCGCCGCCGGGATCTCACATTGAGGTAGGGGGAGCCCGAATAGCTGTCGAGTCAACCATGAAGTACCTGGGATTGGTGCTCGACAGCCGGTGGGACTTCGGGCCCCACTTCCTGCGGCTGGCGCCAAAGTTGATGGGCGCGGCGGGCGCGCTGTCAACGCTGCTTCCCAACTTGGGAGGCCCGAGCACCGCCTGTAGGCGGTTGTACGTGGGGGTCGTGCGATCCATGGCCCTATATGGGGCCCCGGTGTGGGCGGCCGACCTGACGGCCCGCAGCATCGCGGTGCTGCGGAAACCGCAGAGGGCGATGGCCGTCAGAGTCGTCCGAGGCTATCGCACGATCTCCCACGAGGCGGCTTGTGTGCTGGCCGGATCCCCGCCCTGGGACCTGGACGCGAGAGCACTCGCGTCACTATATCAGTGGCGCGAGGAGGAGCGGACGCGGAGCGCGGGACTGGCGCAGCGGCAGATCACGCTGCGCCGGTTGGAGCTCCATCAGGTCCTGGTGGCGGAATGGCGGGACAGGCTTTCGCGCCCTACCGCCGGCCTCGTCACCATCGAGGCGGTCCGGCCGGTGCTCGAGCGCTGGCTCGGGAGACGATACGGCTCCCTGACGTTTCGGGCGACGCAGATGCTCTCGGGGCACGGTTGCTTCGGGAGGTACCTGTGTCGCATAGGCAGGGAGCCGGACGCCCGGTGCCATCACTGCGTCCATTGCGTAGAGGACACGGCGCTGCACACGCTCACAGAGTGTGCGGCTTGGGAGGAGCCGCGCCGTGCCCTCGTCGCTGCGGTGGGAGACGACCTGTCGCTGTCGGCCGTCGTCAGCTCGATGGTCGACGGCGCGGCGTCTTGGGACGCGGTGATCTCCTTCTGCGAGGATGTCATCTCGCAGAAGGAAGCTGCGGAGCGGGAGCGCGAGAGTGCTAGCGCTGACCCAATCCGCAGAAGGCGCACCGGGCGACGTCGTCGCCGGGAGAGGGCGGACAACGCCCTCTTCCAGCCTCCCTAAACGGTCCGGGGGCGACACACGCGGGGAACGTCTGTCGCTCCCCCTCAAGGACCCGAGACGGTGGCGCGTTGTGTTCCACGCGCGCCTCTCCATGACGGCGGGGGGGAGTCTACGCCTCACTCCCCCCCTACCAACTCAAAGACGGGGCCCGCTGCGGCGGGCCATCACCAGTCGGGGGCCGCGGAAGAATGCTCTGTTCCCGTAGCCCCCGACGCAGCAGGTGCGAGAAGGAACACCGTGTGGTTTTTAGTCGGTAGGTCACCCACTCTGGGTGGAGTCCGACACGCCCCGCCGCCTCCCCGGGCGGCGGAAGTCCATGATGGATTTTCCACACGCTAAGCAAAAAAAAAAAAAAAAAAAAAAAAAAAAAAAAAAAAAAAAAAAAAAAAAAAAAAAAAAAAAAAAAAAAAAAAAAAAAAGGTTAGGTTAGGTTAGGTTAGGTTAGGTTAGGTTAGGTTAGGTTAGGTTAGGTTAGGTTAGGTTAGGTTGGGGTGCTAAGGTCAGACAACCTCCTCGTGTGCTTCGTGGCTATCAGTCCTTTCGGGACACGTCCTGGGGGAACGTTAGTCATGAAGCCTGGTGCACCCTGGGCAACTCGGGTATCAACTCTTCCTGGCTTTTGGGGAGTCTTGATGCTCGAGGCTAATGGTCTGACACTGGGGAAAGGCCCTTTTCAGGGCCAAGGGGGGGGAGCCCTCTGCGCGGCCGCGAGGCTTCGTGGGGGGAAAACGGCCCTTTTCAGGGCCACGGTTGGGGAGTCCTCCGCGTGGCCGCGAGGCTTTGTCGGAGATGAAACGGCCCTTCTCAGGGCCAATGGGGTGGTCCCATTCACTGGGCCAGGGTGGCGGGCTCGGCGTGTACTCACCCTACCACCGAGCCGGCAGTGGAGTTTTGTCTCTCTGCCACCGCCGTAAAATCGGAGGGTACTCTTACATGTGCTGAGTGCTGTGGTCATGTCTCGCGGCTCAGCGTGAGGTGCCCTCCGTCGGTCTTGGCTTGGTCGCCCGGACTGCGGGGAAGACAACCTCGAGAACAAATCACCCCGAATCCCAAGCGGCGGCGCACCGCGAGGGGATGTGTGGCTGGTCGGGGCTCCTCGGAGCAACCAGTCACTAGTGCGACTCCCACCAGGGTACCTGCGGACCCCCTGGTTGGGTTACACCCTACGCTTACCCGGGTACAGGGGGCACTGCCCGGGTGGACCTTTATTTCCCCCACACTCGTGGGATCTATTATGGATACATTAAAAAAAAACCAAACCGTAGAAGATGTGGAGCAGGATGTAGTATCCGATTGCGGATCTACATCCAGTGATGTGATGATGGTGGTAGAGCACAGTACTTTGCTGAGCCCTTCCAAATTTTGGAAAGACGGGGAACCAGGGCGCAAACGACTGCGCTCTAGTGATGTGAGCCGCTCTGGCTCAGAAGCGGAGGACGACTCACCGACTGTCAAAGTCGGCACGGCCAGAAGGGGGAGAGGTCGCCCTCCCACTACTGGCGAATACGTAGGGCTGGCCAAAGCCAAGGCTGAACTAGTCTCCTACAGGCGGGAAGAGCTTCGCCTTCGTGCCGAGGAGGAAGCTGTAGACCTGGTTGAGCTCGCAAAGGCCAAGCGAGTGACGCCAAGGGCTGATTCTGGCAGCGCAGGGGGGGAACTCACCGCTGCTGCTCTTTTCGAGCAGGTGTCGGCGGGACTAAAGGTGGTGCAACACGTTGCCACCAAGTCGAGTAACCTCAAGGGTACTTTCACGCGGAGCCTTAAAGACGCAATGAAAGTCATTGAGGAAGCAGCCAGCGAACTTCGACACCTATCCGCGACGGAAGAAAATGGCAAGCTGGAGGCTGCTAATAGTCGCCTGCAGGAGGAACTGACCAAACTGCAGGCTGACAACGGGCGACTTCAAGACGCCAACAGCCGTTTGAGGGCGGACCAGGAAATTATGCGGCGAGAATTGGAGCAGCTCAAATCTGACGTGGCGAATATCCGCCAACCAGTTGCTCCAGTAGCAGCAGTCCAGCCGGCTGAGTCGGAGCTGATGGGCCTACTCCGAACAGAGATGGCCAGCTTAGCTGCAAGATTCGGGGTCATTGAGGGCAGGATCCTGCGCCCGCCTCTCGCTGGGGACCGCAGCACCCAAAAGCAAGCGCCAGCCTCTCAGTCTTACGCGGCGAAGGCTGCAGCACCTAGTGCCGCACCGAAAACCGGTGGAGCGGCAAGGAAGGGTCAGGCCAAGTCGGTCACAAACACGTCGACTTCGGCCAACACGACACAATCCCCAGCTGCTCCAACCCAGACGACATCGCAGCCTCCGCAGAACACCCAAACCCAGGCCGCTTCAGCCCAGGGTGCTCCAGGCCAGGCGAAAAAGGGAGCCAATGCCCCTACTGCCTCTCAGAAGCAGACAGCTGCCAATCCCAAGGAAGGGGAGTGGCAGACTGTCAGCAATAAAAAGAAGAATAAGAAGAAGAAGAAAAACAAACAGGCAGCAAATAGAAAGCCAAAGCTGCGGGCGCCACGCTCAACAGCTGTGTCTATAATGCTGCAACCAGGTGCAGAGGAAAGAGGCGTCTCGTATGCTTCTGTCCTGGCTGAGGCCAAGCAGAAGGTCGACCTGGCTGGCCTCGGTATCCCTTCGTTGAAGTTCCGGACGGCAGCTACGGGTGCACGCTTGCTGCAGATTCCCGGAGCCACGAGCGGTGAGAAAGCCGACTCCCTAGCGGCTAAGCTCCGGGAATGCCTGAAGCCGGAAGACATAAGGGTCTCCAGACCCACCAAATGCGCGGAGATGCGCGTGTCGGGTCTGGATGACTCCGTCACTTCGAAAGAAATATGCGAGGTTGTCGCACGAGTTGGCGAATGCTCCCAAGACGACGTGAAGGTCGGGGAAGTTCGCGTCGGTCCTTCCGGCTTGGGTGGGGCTTGGTTCCGCTGCCCTGTTGCGGCGGCAAAGAAAATCACCGACGCTGGTCGTCTGCTGGTGGGGTGGGTCTCCGCAAAGGTGACACTGCTGGAGCCTAGACCCATGCAGTGTTACCGATGCCTGGAAGGTGGGCACGTCCAGCATGTGTGCTCGTCAGAGGTAGACCGCAGCAACATTTGCTATCGCTGCAGCCAGCCGGGGCATAAGGCCGCTCAGTGCTCCGCGACACCACACTGCTCAGTGTGCGCGGCCAGTGGTAAGCCTGCAGAACATAGAGTGGGCTCCAAGTCCTGCGTTGCCCGGGAGGGCAAGAAGAAAGGAAAGGCCAGAGGGGCCAGGGTCACTCAGACCCCCCTCCAGCCAACTCAACCATCGGCCATCCAGGCCATGGACGTGGTGGAAACTGATACGCCATCATAATAATGGCCCTATCATTCCTTCAGGGGAATCTCAACCACTGCGCCAGAGCTCAGGATCTCCTACTCCAGAGCATGGCGGAGTGGTTGATTCACGTGGCTGTAGTGGCAGAACCGTACTCCGTCCCCACAAGGGACAACTGGGCAGGAGACTCAGCGGGCCTGGTGTCCATAATTTGTCAGGCCTCTGCAGCGGTACTAATGACGGTCGTGGAGAGGCGTCAGGGCTGCGTCGCGGCCTTAATACAGGGCGTTCTCGTGGTTGGGGTCTATTTTTCGCCCAACAGAGTCCTCGCAGAATTTGAGGCTTTTCTCGGCGATGTGGGGGCCCTGATTGGACGGAACCACACCCACCCTGTCCTGCTCCTCGGTGACCTCAATGCCAAAGCTACGGCTTGGGGTTGCCCCATCACCGACGCGCGTGGTGACGTGCTCGAGGAGTGGGCTTTCACAACAGGGCTGGAAGTCCTCAACCACGGAACAGCACACACGTGCGTGCGGCAACATGGCGGTTCGATTGTGGACGTCTCATTCGCGAGTCCATCAGTGGCGCGCCGCGCTCAGCACTGGAGGGTCCTGGAGAATGTAGAGACTCTCTCCGACCATCGGTATATCCGATTTGAGGTTTCTGCACCTTCAGTGGTCCTGAGCGCCGGCCGGTCTAGTCGGAGCGCCGCTGAGTCACCCAGATGGGTTCTCAGCCGGCTTGAGAGGGACGTCGCTATCGAAGCCGCCATAGTGCAGTCCTGGGCCTCTTCTTCCGAGGGACCAATAGACGTGGATGCCGCGGTGGCCTGGTTCCGGGATGCAATGTTGCAAATCTGCGACGCGGCTATGCCCCGGGCCAGGTCGGGCCCTCAGAGACGCCAAGTCTATTGGTGGTCCCAAGAGCTGGCGGACATGCGTATCGCATGTGTTGCGGCACGACGCCCGTACACGAGGTACCGCCGACGCCGCTACCGCGACAGTGAAACCGAGGCCCAGCTGTATGAGTCCTACAAACGGGCGAAGGAGGCCCTGCAGCTGGGTATCGGCCGGGCCAGGGATGCTGCCAATGAGGAGTTCCTGCGGCTCCTAGACGGTGACCCATGGGGACGTCCGTATAAGCTCGCCAGGGCCAAGCTACGGCCATGGGCACCTCCGCTGACACAGAGTCTCGAGCCTGCCTTCGTTGAGAATGTCGTTTCCGTCCTATTTCCTGACGGAACGGCCATCACACCACCTCCTATGGCTCCCCGAACTGAGGGTGAGCAGGAGGACAGCGACATGCCAGAGGTCACGGAGGCAGAGCTTGGTGTGGCGGAGATGCGCATGCGCGCTAAAAACAGGGCCCCTGGTCCAGACGGCGTCCCCGGACAGGCACTGTCACTGGCCCTCCAGGTGCTAGGCCCGAGGCTGCGGGAGCTCTTCTCCGAGTGCTTTCGGCAGGGCCGCTTCCCTGGGCAGTGGAAAACGGGCAAGATGATCTTGCTCCGCAAGGACGGTCGTCCTGCGGATACTCCCTCGGCATACCGTCCGATAGTTTTGCTCGACGAGGCGTGCAAGCTCCTCGAGCGTATCACTGCTGCGCGCCTCATCAAACACATGGTCAGAGTTGGCCCCGACCTATCCGAAAATCAGTTCGGGTTCCGAGAGAGTCGTTCGACCGTCGACGCGATATTACGCGTCAAGGCTCTTTCGGAACAGGTGGTGGCGGAAGGCGGGGTGTTGCTCGCGGTGTCGTTGGACATCGCCAACGCGTTCAACACCCTGCCGTGGGGCTGCATCAAGGAGGCACTCCGGTACCACCAAATGCCGTTCCACTTGCGTCGGATGGTCGGGGACTATTTGCGTGGCCGCTCGATCGAGTACCAGGGTCGTGACGGTATATGCACGAGGGAGATATCGTGCGGTGTTCCACAGGGGTCGGTCCTCGGGCCGCTTCTGTGGAACATAGGTTATGACTGGGTCCTGCGTGGATCCAATCTCCCGGGCATCAGCGTCATCTGTTACGCCGACGACACCCTCGTCCTAGCCCGGGAGAAATCTTACAGAGAGGCTGCCCGTTTAGCTACAGCTGGTGTCGCCCAAGTTATCGCCCGCATCCGCTCGTTGGGGCTGGAAGTGGCGTTGGGTAAAACGGAAGCACTTTGCTTCCACGGGCCCCGGAAAGCGCCTCCGCCAGGATCCCACATTATCATCGGTGGGGTCCGCATTGAACTTAAACAATGCATGCGGTATCTGGGGCTCGTGCTGGATGGCAGGTGGACGTTCAACGCCCACTTCCAGCGCCTGGCGCCACGGCTGTTGGGTGCGGCTGGGGCATTAGGACGACTGCTACCGAACCTCGGTGGGCCCAAGCCTAGCTGCAGGCGGCTATACCTGGGGGTCATTCGCTCGATGGCCCTCTACGGAGCCCCTGTCTGGGCCACCGAAATCACCACTGCGGGGGCTGCTATACTGCGTCGACCACAACGTGCGATAGCCGTGCGAGTTATCCGCGGTTATCGCACAATATCTGGAGAGGCTGCCTGCGTCCTGGCGGGCTCGCTGCCCTGGGACCTTGACGCACGGGTCCTAGCGTCATTGTACGCCTGGCGCAAAAGTGTGGAAGAGCGCGGAGAGGAGGTCGTCCCAAGACAACTGGAGTTACACAGGACCAGGCTCCAGAGGGAGGCTTTAGAAGTGTGGCGGGAGCGATTGTTGCAGCCGACGGCAGGTCACAAAACTGTCGAGGCAATCCGTCCGGTACTGCCGGAATGGGTCGACCGGCGCCATGGCGTCCTGACCTTCCGGCTCACACAGGTGCTGTCAGGGCACGGGTGCTTTGGTAAGTACCTGTGCCGCGTGGCCGGGAGGGAGCCGGACCCTCGATGCCACCACTGCCCGGATTGTGTTGAGGACACTGCGCGGCACACACTTGAGGAGTGCGCCGCATGGGAAGAGCGGCGCTGTGTGCTGCGCGCTGCCGTCGGCGGCGATATCTCGCTCCAGGCCGTAATTGGAGCCATAGCCAGGAGCGCTGACGCCTGGGAGGCAATGGCCTCATTCTGCGAGGACGTGATGGCGCAGAAAGAGGCTGCGGAGAGGGACAGGGAGAGTGTCTCCACTCTGCCAATCCGCGCCCGCCGAACTGGGCGCAGGAATAGGGCATACAACGCCTTGTTCCATCCACCGTAATACGGCCACGGGCGGCGGACTTGGGGAAGTCCGTCGCCCAGCACTAGGCCCGAGTAGGTGGCGCGGTAGGTGTTTCCGCGCCCCACTCATGTGGATTGGCAGGAGAGGAGGGAGCCCACTAGCTCCCTTCCAAAACGGGCAGAGGGTCGCGTAGGCGGCCCGCCACCGCCGGGGTCGCGGATGATTGGGTCACCGCTCCCGTTACCCCAGCACTAAGGTGGTGAGCTGTAAACACCGTGTGGTTTTTAGTCGGTAGGTCACCCACTCTGGGTGGAGTCCGACACACCCCGCCGCCTTCCCCGGGCGGCGGATAGTCCATGAGGATTTTCCACACGTTAAACAAAAAAAAAAAAAAGGTTAGGTTAGGTTAGGTTGGGGTGGGGTGCTAAGGTCGGACAACCTCCTCGTGTGCTTCGTGGCTATCAGTCCTTTCGGGATACGTCCTGGGGGAACGTTAGTCATGAAGCCTGGTGCACCCTGGGCAACTCGGGTATCAACTCTTCCTGGCTTTTGGGGAGTCTTGATGCTCGAGGCTAATGGTCTGACACTGGGGAAAGGCCCTTTTCAGGGCCAAGGGGGGGGAGCCCTCTGCGCGGCCGCGAGGCTTCGTGGGGGGAAAACGGCCCTTTTCAGGGCCACGGTTGGGGAGTCCTCCGCGTGGCCGCGAGGCTTTGTCGGAGATGAAACGGCCCTTCTCAGGGCCAATGGGGTGGTCCCATTCACTGGGCCAGGGTGGCGGGCTCGGCGTGTACTCACCCTACCACCGAGCCGGCAGTGGAGTTTTGTCTCTCTGCCACCGCCGTAAAATCGGAGGGTACTCTTACATGTGCTGAGTGCTGTGGTCATGTCTCGCGGCTCAGCGTGAGGTGCCCTCCGTCGGTCTTGGCTTGGTCGCCCGGACTGCGGGGAAGACAACCTCGAGAACAAATCACCCCGAATCCCAAGCGGCGGCGCACCGCGAGGGGATGTGTGGCTGGTCGGGGCTCCTCGGAGCAACCAGTCACTAGTGCGACTCCCACCAGGGTACCTGCGGACCCCCTGGTTGGGTTACACCCTACGCTTACCCGGGTACAGGGGGCACTGCCCGGGTGGACCTTTATTTCCCCCACACTCGTGGGATCTATTATGGATACATTAAATAAAAACCAAACCGTAGAAGATGGGGAGCAGGATGTAGTATCCGATTGCGGATCTACATCCAGTGATGTGATGATGGTGGTAGAGCACAGTACTTTGCTGAGCCCTTCCAAATTTTGGAAAGACGGGGAACCAGGGCGCAAACGACTGCGCTCTAGTGATGTGAGCCGCTCTGGCTCAGAAGCGGAGGACGACTCACCGACTGTCAAAGTCGGCACGGCCAGAAGGGGGAGAGGTCGCCCTCCCACTACTGGCGAATACGTAGGGCTGGCCAAAGCCAAGGCTGAACTAGTCTCCTACAGGCGGGAAGAGCTTCGCCTTCGTGCCGAGGAGGAAGCTGTAGACCTGGTTGAGCTCGCAAAGGCCAAGCGAGTGACGCCAAGGGCTGATTCTGGCAGCGCAGGGGGGGAACTCACCGCTGCTGCTCTTTTCGAGCAGGTGTCGGCGGGACTAAAGGTGGTGCAACACGTTGCCACCAAGTCGAGTAACCTCAAGGGTACTTTCACGCGGAGCCTTAAAGACGCAATGAAAGTCATTGAGGAAGCAGCCAGCGAACTTCGACACCTATCCGCGACGGAAGAAAATGGCAAGCTGGAGGCTGCTAATAGTCGCCTGCAGGAGGAACTGACCAAACTGCAGGCTGACAACGGGCGACTTCAAGACGCCAACAGCCGTTTGAGGGCGGACCAGGAAATTATGCGGCGAGAATTGGAGCAGCTCAAATCTGACGTGGCGAATATCCGCCAACCAGTTGCTCCAGTAGCAGCAGTCCAGCCGGCTGAGTCGGAGCTGATGGGCCTACTCCGAACAGAGATGGCCAGCTTAGCTGCAAGATTCGGGGTCATTGAGGGCAGGATCCTGCGCCCGCCTCTCGCTGGGGACCGCAGCACCCAAAAGCAAGCGCCAGCCTCTCAGTCTTACGCGGCGAAGGCTGCAGCACCTAGTGCCGCACCGAAAACCGGTGGAGCGGCAAGGAAGGGTCAGGCCAAGTCGATCACAAACACGTCGACTTCGGCCAACACGACACAATCCCCAGCTGCTCCAACCCAGACGACATCGCAGCCTCCGCAGGACACCCAAACCCAGGCCGCTTCAGCCCAGGGTGCTCCAGGCCAGGCGAAAAAGGGAGCCAATGCCCCTACTGCCTCTCAGAAGCAGACAGCTGCCAATCCCAAGGAAGGGGAGTGGCAGACTGTCAGCAATAAAAAGAAGAATAAGAAGAAGAAGAAAAACAAACAGGCAGCAAATAGAAAGCCAAAGCTGCGGGCGCCACGCTCAACAGCTGTGTCTATAATGCTGCAACCAGGTGCAGAGGAAAGAGGCGTCTCGTATGCTTCTGTCCTGGCTGAGGCCAAGCAGAAGGTCGACCTGGCTGGCCTCGGTATCCCTTCGTTGAAGTTCCGGACGGCAGCTACGGGTGCACGCTTGCTGCAGATTCCCGGAGCCACGAGCGGTGAGAAAGCCGACTCCCTAGCGGCTAAGCTCCGGGAATGCCTGAAGCCGGAAGACATAAGGGTCTCCAGACCCACCAAATGCGCGGAGATGCGCGTGTCGGGTCTGGATGACTCCGTCACTTCGAAAGAAATATGCGAGGTTGTCGCACGAGTTGGCGAATGCTCCCAAGACGACGTGAAGGTCGGGGAAGTTCGCGTCGGTCCTTCCGGCTTGGGTGGGGCTTGGTTCCGCTGCCCTGTTGCGGCGGCAAAGAAAATCGCCGACGCTGGTCGTCTGCTGGTGGGGTGGGTCTCCGCAAAGGTGACACTGCTGGAGCCTAGACCCATGCAGTGTTACCGATGCCTGGAAGGTGGGCACGTCCAGCATGTGTGCTCGTCAGAGGTAGACCGCAGCAACATTTGCTATCGCTGCAGCCAGCCGGGGCATAAGGCCGCTCAGTGCTCCGCGACACCACACTGCTCAGTGTGCGCGGCCAGTGGTAAGCCTGCAGAACATAGAGTGGGCTCCAAGTCCTGCGTTGCCCGGGAGGGCAAGAAGAAAGGAAAGGCCAGAGGGGCCAGGGTCACTCAGACCCCCCTTCAGTCAACTCAACCATCGGCCATCCAGGCCATGGACGTGGTGGAGACTGATGTGCCAGCATAATTATGGCCCTATCGTTCCTCCAGGGGAATCTCAACCACTGCGCCAGAGCTCAGGATCTCCTACTCCAGAGCATGGCGGAGTGGTTGATTCACGTGTCTGTAGTGGCAGAACCGTACTCTGTCCCCACAAGGGACAACTGGGCAGGAGACTCAGCGGGCCTGGTGTCCATAATTTGTCAGGCCTCTGCAGGAGTACTAATGACGGTCGTGGAGAGGCGTCGGGGCTGCGTTGCGGCCTTAATACAGGGCGTTCTCGTGGTTGGGGTCTATTTTTCGCCCAACAGAGTCCTCGCAGAATTCGAGGCTTTTCTCGGCGATGTTGGGGCCCTGATTGGGCGGAACCGCACCCACCCTGTCCTGCTCCTCGGTGACCTCAATGCCAAAGCTACGGCTTGGGGTTGCCCCATCACCGACGCGCGTGGTGACGTGCTCGAGGAGTGGGCTTTCACAACAGGGCTGGAAGTCCTCAACCGCGGAACAGCACACACATGCGTGCGGCAACATGGCGGTTCGATTGTGGACGTCTCATTCGCGAGTCCATCGGTGGCGCGTCGCGCTCAGCACTGGAGGGTCCTGGAGAATGTGGAGACTCTCTCCGACCATCGGTATATCCGATTTGAGGTTTCTGCACCTTCAGTGACCCTGAGCGCCGGCCGGTCTGGTCGGAACACCACTGAGTCACCCAGATGGGTTCTCAGCCGGCTTGACAGAGACGTCGCGATCGAAGCCGCCATAGTGCAGTCCTGGGCCACTTCTCCCGACGGACCGATGGACGTGAATGCCGCAGCGGACTGGTTCCGGGATGCAATGTCGCAAATCTGCGACACGGCTATGCCCCGGGCCAAGTCGGGCCCCCAGAGACGCCAGGTTTATTGGTGGTCCCAAGAGCTGGCGGACTTGCGTATCGCATGCGTTGCGGCACGACGCCCGTACACGAGGTACCGCCGACGCCGCTACCGCGACAGTGAAACCGAGGCCCAGCTGTATGAGTCCTACAAACGGGCGAAGGAGGCCCTGCAGCTGGGTATCGGCCGGGCCAGGGATGCTGCCAATGAGGAGTTCCTGCGGCTCCTGGACGGTGACCCATGGGGACGTCCGTATAAGCTCGCCAGGGCCAAGCTACGGCCATGGGCGCCTCCGCTGACACAGAGTCTCGAGCCTGCCTTCGTTGAGAATGTCGTTTCCGTCCTATTTCCTGACGGGACGGCCCACACACCACCTCCAATAGCTCCCCGAACTGAGGGTGAGCAGGAGGACAGCGACGTGCAAGAGGTCACGGAGGCAGAGCTTGGTGTGGCGGAGATGCGCATGCGCGCAAAAAACAGGGCCCCTGGTCCAGACGGCGTCCCCGGACAGGCACTGTCACTGGCTCTCCAGGTCCTAGGCCCGAGGCTGCGGGAGCTCTTCTCCGAGTGCTTTCGGCAGGGCCGCTTCCCTGAGCGGTGGAAAACGGGCAAGATGATCTTGCTCCGTAAGGACGGCCGTCCTGCAGATACTCCCTCGGCATACCGTCCGATAGTTTTACTCGACGAGGCGTGCAAGCTCCTTGAGCGCATCACTGCCGCACGCCTCATCAAACACATGGTCAGAGTTGGCCCCGACCTATCCGAAAATCAGTTCGGGTTCCGAGAGAGTCGTTCGACCGTCGACGCGATCTTACGCGTCAAGGCTCTTTCGGAACAGGTGGTGGCGGAAGGCGGGGTGTTGCTCACGGTGTCGTTAGACATCGCCAACGCGTTCAACACCCTGCCGTGGGGCTGCATCAAGGAGGCGCTCCGGTACCACCAAATGCCGTTCCACTTGCGTCGGATGGTCGGGGACTATTTGCGTGGCCGCTCGATTGAGTACCAGGGTCGTGACGGTATATGCACGAGGGAGATATCGTGCGGTGTTCCACAGGGGTCGGTCCTCGGGCCGCTCCTGTGGAACATAGGTTATGACTGGGTCCTGCGTGGATCCAATCTCCCGGGCATCAGCGTCATCTGTTACGCCGACGACACACTCGTCCTAGCCCGGGAGAAATCTTACAGAGAGGCTGCCCGTCTAGCTACAGCTGGTGTCGCCCAAGTCATCGCCCGCATCCGCTCGTTGGGGCTGGAAGTGGCGTTGGGTAAGACGGAAGCACTTTGCTTCCACGGGCCCCGGAAAGCGCCTCCGCCAGGATCCCACATTATCATCGGTGGGGTCCGCATTGAACTCAAACAATGCATGCGGTATCTGGGGCTCGTGCTGGATGGCAGGTGGACGTTCAACGCCCACTTCCAGCGCCTGGCGCCACGGCTGTTGGGTGCGGCTGGGGCATTAGGGCGACTGCTGCCAAACCTCGGTGGGCCCAAGCCTAGCTGCAGGCGGCTATACCTGGGGGTCATTCGCTCGATGGCCCTCTACGGAGCCCCTGTCTGGGCCACCGAAATCACCACTGCGGGGGCTGCTATACTGCGTCGACCACAACGTGCGATAGCCGTGCGAGTCATCCGCGGTTATCGCACAATTTCTGGAGAGGCTGCCTGCGTCCTGGCGGGCTCGATGCCCTGGGACCTTGATGCTCGGGTCCTAGCGTCACTATATGCTTGGCGCAAAAGTATGGAAGAGCGCGGAGAGGAGGTCGTTCCAAGACACCTGGAACTATATAGGACCAGACTTCAAAAGGAGGCTATAGAGGTGTGGCGGGAGCGTCTGTTGCAGCCGACGGCAGGTCACCAAACTGTCGGGGCGATCCGTCCAGTTCTGCCGGAATGGGTCGACCGGCGCCATGGCGTCCTGACCTTCCGGCTCACGCAGATGCTGTCAGGGCATGGGTGCTTTGGTAAGTACCTGTGCCACGTGGCCGGGAGGGAGCCGGACGCCCGGTGCCACCACTGCCCGGATTGTACTGAGGACACGGCGCGGCACACACTTGAGGAGTGCGTCGCATGGGAGGAGCAGCGCTGTGTGCTGCGCGCTGCCGTCGGCGGCGATATCTCGCTCCAGGCCGTAACTGGAGCCATAGCCAGGAGCGCTGACGCCTGGGAGGCAATGGCCTCATTCTGCGAGGATGTGATGGCGCAGAAAGAGGCCACGGAGAGGGACAGGGAGAGTGTCTCCACTCTGCCAATCCGCGCCCGCCGAACTGGGCGCAGGAACAGGGCATACAACGCCTTGTTCCATCCACCGTAATATGGCCACGGGCGGCGGACTTGGGGAAGTCCGTCGCCCAGCACTAGGCCCGAGTAGGCGGCGCGGTAGGTGTTTCCGCGCCCCACTCATGTGGATTGGCAGGAGAGGAGGGAGCCCACTAGCTCCCTCCCAAAACGGGCAGAGGGTCGCATAGGCGACCCGCCACCGCCGGGGTCGCGGATGATTGGGTCACCGCTCCCGTTACCCCGGCACTAAGGTGGTGAGCTGTAAACACCGTGTGGTTTTTAGTCGGTAGGTCACCCACTCTGGGTGGAGTCCGACACACCCCGCCGCCTTCCCCGGGCGGCGGATAGTCCATGAGGATTTTCCACACGCTAAACAAAAAAAAAAAAAAAAAAAGGTTAGGTTGGGGTGCTAAGGTCGGACAACCTCCTCGTGTGCTTCGTGGCTATCAGTCCTTTCGGGATACGTCCTGGGGGAACGTTAGTCATGAAGCCTGGTGCACCCTGGGCAACTCGGGTATCAACTCTTCCTGGCTTTTGGGGAGTCTTGATCCTCGAGGCTAATGGTCTGACACTGGGGAAAGGCCCTTTTCAGGGCCATGGGGGGGGGGAGCCCTCCGCGCGGCCGCGAGGCTTCGTGGGGGGAAAACGGCCCTTTTCAGGGCCACGGTTGGGGAGTCCTCCGCATGGCCGCGAGGCTTTGCCGGAGATGAAACGGCCCTTCTCAGGGCCAATGGGATGGTCCCATTCACTGGGCCAGGGTGGCGGGCTCGGCGTGTACTCACCCTACCACCGAGCCGGCAGTGGAGTTTTGTCTCTCTGCCACCGCCGTAAATTCGGAGGGTACTCTTACATGTGCTGAGTGCTGTGGTCATGTCTCGCGGCTCAGCGTGAGGTGCCCTCCGTCGGTCTTGGCTTGGTCGCCCGGACTGCGGGGAAGACAACCTCGAGAACAAATCACCCCGAATCCCAAGCGGCGGCGCACCGCGAGGGGATGTGTGGCTGGTCGGGGCTCCTCGGAGCAACCAGTCACTAGTGCGACTCCCACCAGGGTACCTGCGGACCCCCTGGTTGGGTTACACCCTACGCTTACCCGGGTACAGGGGGCACTGCCCGGGTGGACCTTTATTTCCCCCACACTCGTGGGAATTCTTATGGATACTCTTAATAAAAATAAAACAAAACCAAACGTGGAGGATGAGGAGATAGGTGCAGTTTCTGATGCAGAATCTACATCTAGTGAAGTGATGGTGGTGGAGTACAGCACCGAGCTGAGTCCCTCAAGATTCTGGAGGGATGGGGAACCAGGGCGCAAACGACTGCGCTCTAGTGATGTCAGCCGCTCTGGCTCAGAAGCGGAAGATGACTCGCCGGCTGTCAAAGTCGGTACGGCCAGAAGGGGGAGAGGTCGGCCTCCCACTACTGGCGAGTACGTAGGGCTGGCCAAAGCCAAGGCTGAGTTGGTCTCCTACAGGCGAGAAGAGCTACGCCTTCGTGCCGAGGAGGAGGCACTGGACCTGGTCGAGCTTGCTAAGGCTAAGCAAGTCATGCCAACGGCCACTTCTAGTTCCACAGGGGAGGATCTAACCGCTGCTGCTCTCTTCGAGCAGGTGACAGCGGGACTAAAAGTGGTGCAACATGTTGCTACAAAATCTAGCAACTTAAAAGGCACTTTCACGCGGAGCCTGAAAGACGCCATGGCCATCATAGAGGGGGCAGCCAGCAGATTGCGCCAACTCTCCGCAACTGAGGAGAACGGCAAACTGGAGGCTGCTAAAAGTCGCCTGCAGGAGGAAGTGACCAAACTGCAGGCTGACAATGGACGTCTTCAAGACGCCAATAGCCGTATGAAAGCGGAGCAAGAGTTACTGCGGCGAGAACTGGAGCAGCTCAAATCTGACGTGGCGAACATCCGCCAACCAGCTGCTCCAGGAGGGGCAGTGCAGCCGGCTGAGTCGGAGCTGTTGGGTCTCCTCCGAAAAGAGATGGCCAGCCTGGCTGCAAGATTCGGCGTCATAGAGGGCAAGATCTTGCGCCCGCCTCTCACTGGGGATAGAAATACCCCAAAACATGTGCCAGCTTCACCGTCCTACGCGGCGAAGGCTGCAGCGCCAAGTGCCGCTCCAAAAACCGGTGGAGCGGCAAAGAAAGGTCAGGCCAAATCAGCCTCTACTAGTAGTGCGACGACTTCGGCCAAGACGACACAGGCCCAAGCCGCTCCAACACAAGCGAGCGCGCCTCAGCCTCCGCAGGAAGCACCGACCCAGGCCGCTCCATCCCAGGGCACCACAGGGCAGGCGAAAAAGGGAGCAAAAGCCCCTGCTGCGTCCCAAGGTCAGACAGCTGCCAATCCTAACGAAGGGGAGTGGCAGACTGTCAGCAAAAAGGGGAAAAATAAAAAGAAAAAGAAGCAGAAGGCAGCCAATAAAAAGCCTAAACTGCGGGCGCCACGATCAACTGCAGTGGTTATAACGCTGCAGCCAGGCGCAGAGGAGAGAGGCGTCTCTTACGCGTCTGTCCTGACGGAGGCCAAACAAAAGGTCGACCTGGCTGGCCTCGGGATCACCTCCCTTAAATTCAGAACGGCAGCCACGGGCGCACGTTTGCTGCAGATTCCCGGAGCCACGAGCGGCGACAAAGCTGACTCTTTAGCGGCGAAGCTCCGGGAATGCCTAAAGCTCGAAGATATCAGGATCTCCAGACCCACCAAATGCGCAGAATTACGCGTGTCGGGTCTGGATGACTCTGTAACCTCGAAAGAGGTAAGCGAGGTTGTCGCAAGAGTTGGGGAATGCTCCGCAGAAGACGTGAAGGTCGGGGAAATTCGCGTCGGCCCTTCCGGCTTGGGTTCGGTCTGGCTCCGCTGCCCTGTTATGGCGGCGAAGAAAATAGCTGATGTCGGTCGTCTGCTGATTGGCTGGGTCTCCGCAAAGGTGACACTGCTAGAGGCTAGGCCCATGCAGTGTTACCGATGCCTGGAAGGCGGGCACGTCCAACATGTGTGCTCGTCAGAGGTAGACCGCAGCGACCTTTGCTATCGCTGCAGCCAGCCAGGGCATAAGGCCGCCCAATGCTCCGCGACGCCGCACTGCTCAGTGTGCGCGGCCAGTGGAAAGCCGGCGGAACACAGAGTGGGCTCCAAGTCCTGCGTTGCCCGGGAGGGCAAGAAGAAAGGAAAGGCCAGAGGGGCCAAAGTCACTCAAACCCCCCTCCAGCCAACTCAACCAGCGGCCATCCAGGCCATGGACGTGGTGGAAACAGATGTGCCATCACAATAATGGCCCTATCCTTTCTTCAAGGCAATCTCAACCACTCTGCCAGGGCCCAGGATCTTTTACTCCAGACTATGGCAGAGTGGATGATACACGTGGCTGTGGTGGCGGAGCCCTACTTTATCCTACCTCAGGAAAACTGGGTAGGGGACTCAACGGGTTTGGTGGCTATCATCAGTCGGGCCTCTGCAGGAGTGCTGATGGCGGTCGTGGACAGACGTCCGGGTTGCGTCGCTGTCGTTGTGGAAGGTGTCCTCGTGGTTGGGGTCTACTTTTCGCCCAACAGGGTCCTCGCCGAATTCGAGGTTTTTCTTGGAGATGTGGGAGCCCTGATTGGGCGGAACCACACCCACCCCGTCCTCCTCCTTGGGGACCTCAACGCCAAATCTTCGGCTTGGGGTTGCCCCGCCACCGACGCACGTGGCGACGTGCTGGAGGAGTGGGCTATTGCGACGGGGTTGGAGATCCTCAACCGCGGGACAGTCCACACGTGTGTGCGGCAAAATGGCGGATCGATAGTGGACGTCTCTCTTGCCAGTCCATCTGTGGCGCGCCGCATTCAAGGGTGGAGGGTGATAGAGGGCGTGGAGACACTCTCCGACCACCGGTATATCCGGTTCGAGATCTCCACGTCTTCAACGAATAGCGGCCGCCCGAGCCAGACCACCTCCGACAATCCGAGGTGGGTCCTAAAACAGCTAGACAGAGATGTCCTCATCGAAGCCGCCATTGTGCAGGCGTGGTTCTCCGCTCCCGAGGAGCCAGTGGACGTGGGCGCTGAGGCCGCCTGGTTCCGCCACGCATTAACGCAAATCTGCGACGCGGCTATGCCCCGGGCCAGGGTGGGACCTCAGAAGCGTCAGGTGTACTGGTGGTCTAGGGAGCTGGCAGACATGCGCGTGGAGTGCGCTGCAGCCCGACGCCTGTACACCAGGCACCGTCGACGGCGCCATCGCGACCCCTTGCTGGAGGCCCAGCTGTACGAGGCTTACAAAGCGGCCAAGGAAGCTCTGCAGCTGGGCATCAGCCAAGCTAAGGAGGCTGGCAAAGAGCAGTTCATAGAGCTGCTCAATAGTGACCCCTGGGGGCGCCCCTACAAGCTCGCTAGAGCTAAGCTGCGACCCTGGGCGCCGCCTCTGACGGAGTCTCTCGAGCCAGCCCTTCTTGGCACAGTCGTGTCCGCTCTATTTCCCAATAGGGCGGAACACATACCACCGTCAATGGGGTCGCGTAACTCCGCGCCTGTGGAGGAGCCTGACGTGCCTGAAGTCACCGAGGCAGAACTTGGCGCAGCAATTCTGCGTATGCGTGCCAAGAACACGGCGCCGGGACCAGACGGTGTTCCGGGACAGGCCTGGGCTCTGGCCCTCAAGGTCCTCGGCCCCCGACTGCAGAGACTTTTCACTGCATGCTTCAAGGAAGGCCGCTTCCCAGAGCGTTGGAAGACGGGCAGACTTGTCCTCCTCAAAAAGGAGGGGCGCCCCGCGGACTCTCCCTCTGCATACCGCCCCATCGTACTGCTTGACGAGGTGAGTAAGCTCTTTGAGCGCGTCACTGCTGCCCGCCTCGTCAAGCATATGACCAGAGTGGGCCCCGACCTGTCCGACAACCAGTTTGGGTTCCGAGCAGGCAGGTCGACAGTCGACGCAATACTGCGTGTCAAAGCCCTGTCGGAACAGGTGGTGGCGGACGGCGGAGTGTTGCTCGCAGTGTCGTTGGACATTGCCAACGCGTTCAACACTCTGCCGTGGAGTTGCATCCTGGAAGCACTCCAATACCACCAGATGCCGCTCCACTTACGTCGGACGGTAGGGGACTACTTGCGTGATCGGTCGATCACCTTTTCGGGACGCAACGGGGTATGCAGCAGAGGGATGACGTGCGGTGTTCCACAGGGTTCTGTCCTCGGGCCGCTCCTGTGGAACATTGGCTACGACTGGGTCCTGCGTGGGGCCATCCTCCCGGGCGTCAGCGTGACTTGCTACGCTGATGACACGCTCGTCCTAGCCCGGGGGAGTACGTATAGGGAGGCTGCCCGTCTTGCCACCGCAGGTGTGGCACAAATCGTGGCGCGCATCCGCCGGCTAGGGCTGGAAGTGGCGCTGAACAAGACGGAGGCTCTGTCATTCCATGGGCCCCGGAGAGCTCCTCCTCCAGGATCCCATCTTATCATTGGTGGGGTCCGCATTGACATCATGTCGTGCATGAGGTACCTGGGGCTCGTGCTGGACAGCAGGTGGAGCTTCGACGTCCACTTCCAGCGTCTGGCGCCGCGGTTGATGGGGGCGGCTGGCGCCCTCGGACGGCTCTTGCCGAATCTCGGTGGCCCAAAGAGCAGCTGCAGGCGGCTCTATCTGGGGGTCATTCGTTCAATGGCCCTCTACGGTGCCCCTGTCTGGGCCACCGAGTTGACGAGTCGCGGCGCCACTATGTTGCGGCGGCCACAGCGTGCGATATCCATACGGGTTATCCGCGGATATCGCACGATCTCGGCGGAGGCGGCGTGCGCACTGGCGGGTTCTCTCCCTTGGGACATAGACGCCCGGGTCCTTGCGTCACTCTATACATGGCGCAAGGAGGTGCGGGAAAGAGGAGAGATGGTGGTCCCGAGGGAGTTGGACCAGTGCAGGGAACTGCTGCGGCAAGCGGCATTTGAAGAGTGGGCGGAGCGGCTTGGGCGACCAAGCGCGGGACTGCAGACGGTCGAAGCCCTCCGTCCCGTTCTGAGGGAATGGGCCGACAGGCGTCACGGTGTGCTGACCTTCCGGCTGACGCAGGTGCTGTCGGGGCATGGATGCTTCGGCAAGTACCTGTGCCGCATCGCCGGGAGGGAAGCAGACACCCGCTGCCACCACTGCAGCGATTGTTTGGAGGACACGGCGCAGCACACGCTCGAGCAGTGTGTCGCATGGGCCGAGCAGCGCCGTGTCCTGAGGGGTATAACAGGTCAAGACCTCTCACTCCCGGCCATAGTCAACAGCATGGTCGGGAGTCCAGACGCCTGGGAGGCGATGCTCTCCTTCTGCGAGGACGTGATGGCGCAGAAGGAGACCGCGGAGAGGGAGGGGGAGACTGCCTCCACCCTGCCGATCCGCGCCCGTCGATCAGGGCGCAGGAACAGGGCAGACAACGCCCTGTTCCAACCACCATAAACGGCCACGGGCGGCGGACTTGGGGAAGTCCGTCCGCCCAACAACACAAGGCCCGAGATGGAGGTGCGGTTGGTGTTTCCGCACCCCACTCACGTGGATCGGTAGGTGGGGGCACGCAAGTGTCTCCCTAAGTAGAGCCGGAGACCGCAATCATCTGCGGTCTGCCACTGCTGGGGTCGCGGAGGAATGTTATCGCTCCCGTAACCCCAGCAAAAAGTGGTGAGGCGAAACACCCGTATGGTTTTAGTCGGTAGGTCACCCCCTATGGGTGGAGTCCGACACACCCCACCGCCTTCCCCGGGCGGTGGATAGTCCATGAGGATTTCCATACGCTAAAAAAAAAAAAAAAAAAAAAAAAAAAAAAAAAAAAAAAAAAAAAAAAAAAAAAAGGTTAGGTTAGGTTAGGTTAGGTTAGGTTAGGTTAGGTTAGGTTAGGTTAGGTTAGGTTAGGTTAGGTTAGGTTAGGTTAGGTTAGGTTAGGTTAGGTTAGGTTAGGTTAGGTTAGGTTAGGTTAGGTTAGGTTAGGTTCGGTTAGGTTAGGTTAGGTTAGGTTAGGTTAGGTTAGGTTAGGTTAGGTTAGGTTAGGTTAGGTTAGGTTAGGTTAGGTTAGGTTAGGTTAGGTTAGGTTAGGTTAGGTTAGGTTAGGTTAGGTTAGGTTAGGTTAGGTTAGGTTAGGTTAGGTTAGGTTAGGTTAGGTTAGGTTAGGTTAGGTTAGGTTAGGTTAGGTTAGGTTAGGTTAGGTTAGGTTAGGTTAGGTTAGGTTAGGTTAGGTTAGGTTAGGTTAGGTTAGGTTAGGTTAGGTTAGGTTAGGTTAGGTTAGGTTAGGTTAGGTTAGGTTAGGTTAGGTTAGGTTAGGTTAGGTTAGGTTAGGTTAGGTTAGGTTAGGTTAGGTTAGGTTAGGTTAGGTTAGGTTAGGTTAGGTTAGGTTAGGTTAGGTTAGGTTAGGTTAGGTTAGGTTAGGTTAGGTTAGGTTAGGTTAGGTTAGGTTAGGTTAGGTTAGGTTAGGTTAGGTTAGGTTAGGTTAGGTTAGGTTAGGTTAGGTTAGGTTAGGTTAGGTTAGGTTAGGTTAGGTTAGGTTAGGTTAGGTTAGGTTAGGTTAGGTTAGGTTAGGTTAGGTTAGGTTAGGTTAGGTTAGGTTAGGTTAGGTTAGGTTAGGTTAGGTTAGGTTAGGTTAGGTTAGGTTAGGTTAGGTTAGGTTAGGTTAGGTTAGGTTAGGTTAGGTTAGGTTAGGTTAGGTTAGGTTAGGTTAGGTTAGGTTAGGTTAGGTTAGGTTAGGTTAGGTTAGGTTAGGTTAGGTTAGGTTAGGTTAGGTTAGGTTAGGTTAGGTTAGGTTAGGTTAGGTTAGGTTAGGTTAGGTTAGGTTAGGTTAGGTTAGGTTAGGTTAGGTTAGGTTAGGTTAGGTTAGGTTAGGTTAGGTTAGGTTAGGTTAGGTTAGGTTAGGTTAGGTTAGGTTAGGTTAGGTTAGGTTAGGTTAGGTTAGGTTAGGTTAGGTTAGGTTAGGTTAGGTTAGGTTAGGTTAGGTTAGGTTAGGTTAGGTTAGGTTAGGTTAGGTTAGGTTAGGTTAGGTTAGGTTAGGTTAGGTTAGGTTAGGTTAGGTTAGGTTAGGTTAGGTTAGGTTAGGTTAGGTTAGGTTAGGTTAGGTTAGGTTAGGTTAGGTTAGGTTAGGTTAGGTTAGGTTAGGTTAGGTTAGGTTAGGTTAGGTTAGGTTAGGTTAGGTTAGGTTAGGTTAGGTTAGGTTAGGTTAGGTTAGGTTAGGTTAGGTTAGGTTAGGTTAGGTTAGGTTAGGTTAGGTTAGGTTAGGTTAGGTTAGGTTAGGTTAGGTTAGGTTAGGTTAGGTTAGGTTAGGTTAGGTTAGGTTAGGTTAGGTTAGGTTAGGTTAGGTTAGGTTAGGTTAGGTTAGGTTAGGTTAGGTTAGGTTAGGTTAGGTTAGGTTAGGTTAGGTTAGGTTAGGTTAGGTTAGGTTAGGTTAGGTTAGGTTAGGTTAGGTTAGGTTAGGTTAGGTTAGGTTAGGTTAGGTTAGGTTAGGTTAGGTTAGGTTAGGTTAGGTTAGGTTAGGTTAGGTTAGGTTAGGTTAGGTTAGGTTAGGTTAGGTTAGGTTAGGTTAGGTTAGGTTAGGTTAGGTTAGGTTAGGTTAGGTTAGGTTAGGTTAGGTTAGGTTAGGTTAGGTTAGGTTAG
>OZ043942.1:0-15000 GCA_964056405.1 Acronicta alni | reverse complement strand
TTCTGTCTCGCCTCTGCTGCTAGGGGGTGAGACGAGTCTTGGCTGGTGACTGTCTGGAGAGCTGACCTGGAGTCACTGTATATGCCAAAACTCGCCTCCGAGCGCCTGAGGATCTCCCGCGTTGCCCTGCAGATGGCCAGTAGTTCCGCCTGGTACACACTACAATACGATGGCAGACAGAGTTTGACGGCTTTGGTCTCGGCGTCACCAGCCCACAGTGATAGAGCCGCTCCGACCCTCTCGTCAATCTTGCTGCCATCGGTGTAGATGCGTACCGCCTGACTGCTGTGGGCATCGACGTCTGCCTGATCAGCCAGGCAGACGAAACCCATGGCCACGTGCATTGCGGGATGAGGAGTCTCTGCAAATGCCACCGCACGCTCGACCTCGCGGTCTCCAAGATCTGGCCGGGGGAACCCTCTCCTCGCCTCGTACAGGGCGGCTGCCTCCTGTATGCGCAGGTCGAGGGGTAATATGCCGGCCAGCATCAACGCCGCGTTCAGCGATACCGTGCGGTAGGACTTGCAGAGCTTCTGGGCAAATCCTCGTTGGACCACATTGAGCTGTTTCTGCACTCCAAGCTTTTTCACTGCCGGGGCCCAGGCACTTGCTGCGTACATTATCACCGGCTCTACCGTCGCCGTATAGATGCTGCGGATCACCTCCGTGTGGAGACCCCAGCTCACCTTCGCAGCTCTGGAGAGTTGCTTGAAAATATCCAGGCCTTTACGACACACGTTCCTCACATGGGTGTTGAATGTGAGGTGGTCGTCTATAGTAAGGCCCAGTATTTTCAGCTCTTTGGACATGGCAATGTCGACCCCGCCCATGCGCAGGATTGGGACATCATACTTTAGCTTCCTGGTTATCACCATCGCGCAGGTCTTGTGTGGCGCGAACTTCAGCTTATTTCTGATGCCCCAATTCCGCACATACTCGAGGGCGGCATTGGCTTGCCCCTGAATCTCCAGAGCTGTTGCTCCATCGAAGATGAGCGCAACATCATCGGCGAATGCCTGGCAATAAGTACGCTGCTGCTCTAGGCCCTTTAGCAGCGGATCCAGCAAAAGGTTCCACAGGATCGGACCGCCAATCGACCCTTGGACACAACCCTTCTCGGTGGACTTCCGGAACTCCGCACCGGCATAGCGGACACCAACGCTTCTGTGCTCCAGATAGCTGTCCAGTAGCCTTCTGATATTCACGGGACACTTTTCCTCAGCCAGTCTGACCCTAATGGCCGGCCACCATGCGCTATCGAAGGCTCCCTCTATATCCAGAGACACCACTGTGACCAGTCTCTTTTGGTCCAGCTTCAGTCTGATGTGCTGGATCATGGTGTAGAGGGAGTCTTCGGTGCTTTTCTGTGGCATGAAGCCATACTGGCGAGTACTCATCCGTGGAATCAGATGCCACTTCAGTCTTCGGACAGCCATCTTCTCCAGGACCTTCCCCAAGACTGGCAAGAGGCCGATTGGCCTGTGCGACTTGGGGGTGGTGTAGCATTCCTTGCCCGGCTTCCTGAGGACCACCACTGTGGCCTCCTTCCAGATGGTCGGGAAGTAGCCCAAGTTTAGACACTTGTTCGCCAAGGCAAGAAATGTCTCCGGTTCCTGGAGAATTGCGTGAGCGCAGATGTCCGCCGTGAAGCCATCGGCCCCCGGAGCCTTCTTTGGGTTAAAACTCTCGGTTAGGTTAGGTTAGGTTAGGTTAGGTTAGGTTAGGTTAGGTTAGGTTAGGTTAGGTTAGGTTAGGTTAGGTTAGGTTAGGTTAGGTTAGGTTAGGTTAGGTTAGGTTAGGTTAGGTTAGGTTAGGTTAGGTTAGGTTAGGTTAGGTTAGGTTAGGTTAGGTTAGGTTAGGTTAGGTTAGGTTAGGTTAGGTTAGGTTAGGTTAGGTTAGGTTAGGTTAGGTTAGGTTAGGTTAGGTTAGGTTAGGTTAGGTTAGGTTAGGTTAGGTTAGGTTAGGTTAGGTTAGGTTAGGTTAGGTTAGGTTAGGTTAGGTTAGGTTAGGTTAGGTTAGGTTAGGTTAGGTTAGGTTAGGTTAGGTTAGGTTAGGTTAGGTTAGGTTAGGTTAGGTTAGGTTAGGTTAGGTTAGGTTAGGTTAGGTTAGGTTAGGTTAGGTTAGGTTAGGTTAGGTTAGGTTAGGTTAGGTTAGGTTAGGTTAGGTTAGGTTAGGTTAGGTTAGGTTAGGTTAGGTTAGGTTAGGTTAGGTTAGGTTAGGTTAGGTTAGGTTAGGTTAGGTTAGGTTAGGTTAGGTTAGGTTAGGTTAGGTTAGGTTAGGTTAGGTTAGGTTAGGTTAGGTTAGGTTAGGTTAGGTTAGGTTAGGTTAGGTTAGGTTAGGTTAGGTTAGGTTAGGTTAGGTTAGGTTAGGTTAGGTTAGGTTAGGTTAGGTTAGGTTAGGTTAGGTTAGGTTAGGTTAGGTTAGGTTAGGTTAGGTTAGGTTAGGTTAGGTTAGGTTAGGTTAGGTTAGGTTAGGTTAGGTTAGGTTAGGTTAGGTTAGGTTAGGTTAGGTTAGGTTAGGTTAGGTTAGGTTAGGTTAGGTTAGGTTAGGTTAGGTTAGGTTAGGTTAGGTTAGGTTAGGTTAGGTTAGGTTAGGTTAGGTTAGGTTAGGTTAGGTTAGGTTAGGTTAGGTTAGGTTAGGTTAGGTTAGGTTAGGTTAGGTTAGGTTAGGTTAGGTTAGGTTAGGTTAGGTTAGGTTAGGTTAGGTTAGGTTAGGTTAGGTTAGGTTAGGTTAGGTTAGGTTAGGTTAGGTTAGGTTAGGTTAGGTTAGGTTAGGTTAGGTTAGGTTAGGTTAGGTTAGGTTAGGTTAGGTTAGGTTAGGTTAGGTTAGGTTAGGTTAGGTTAGGTTAGGTTAGGTTAGGTTAGGTTAGGTTAGGTTAGGTTAGGTTAGGTTAGGTTAGGTTAGGTTAGGTTAGGTTAGGTTAGGTTAGGTTAGGTTAGGTTAGGTTAGGTTAGGTTAGGTTAGGTTAGGTTAGGTTAGGTTAGGTTAGGTTAGGTTAGGTTAGGTTAGGTTAGGTTAGGTTAGGTTAGGTTAGGTTAGGTTAGGTTAGGTTAGGTTAGGTTAGGTTAGGTTAGGTTAGGTTAGGTTAGGTTAGGTTAGGTTAGGTTAGGTTAGGTTAGGTTAGGTTAGGTTAGGTTAGGTTAGGTTAGGTTAGGTTAGGTTAGGTTAGGTTAGGTTAGGTTAGGTTAGGTTAGGTTAGGTTAGGTTAGGTTAGGTTAGGTTAGGTTAGGTTAGGTTAGGTTAGGTTAGGTTAGGTTAGGTTAGGTTAGGTTAGGTTAGGTTAGGTTAGGTTAGGTTAGGTTAGGTTAGGTTAGGTTAGGTTAGGTTAGGTTAGGTTAGGTTAGGTTAGGTTAGGTTAGGTTAGGTTAGGTTAGGTTAGGTTAGGTTAGGTTAGGTTAGGTTAGGTTAGGTTAGGTTAGGTTAGGTTAGGTTAGGTTAGGTTAGGTTAGGTTAGGTTAGGTTAGGTTAGGTTAGGTTAGGTTAGGTTAGGTTAGGTTAGGTTAGGTTAGGTTAGGTTAGGTTAGGTTAGGTTAGGTTAGGTTAGGTTAGGTTAGGTTAGGTTAGGTTAGGTTAGGTTAGGTTAGGTTAGGTTAGGTTAGGTTAGGTTAGGTTAGGTTAGGTTAGGTTAGGTTAGGTTAGGTTAGGTTAGGTTAGGTTAGGTTAGGTTAGGTTAGGTTAGGTTAGGTTAGGTTAGGTTAGGTTAGGTTAGGTTAGGTTAGGTTAGGTTAGGTTAGGTTAGGTTAGGTTAGGTTAGGTTAGGTTAGGTTAGGTTAGGTTAGGTTAGGTTAGGTTAGGTTAGGTTAGGTTAGGTTAGGTTAGGTTAGGTTAGGTTAGGTTAGGTTAGGTTAGGTTAGGTTAGGTTAGGTTAGGTTAGGTTAGGTTAGGTTAGGTTAGGTTAGGTTAGGTTAGGTTAGGTTAGGTTAGGTTAGGTTAGGTTAGGTTAGGTTAGGTTAGGTTAGGTTAGGTTAGGTTAGGTTAGGTTAGGTTAGGTTAGGTTAGGTTAGGTTAGGTTAGGTTAGGTTAGGTTAGGTTAGGTTAGGTTAGGTTAGGTTAGGTTAGGTTAGGTTAGGTTAGGTTAGGTTAGGTTAGGTTAGGTTAGGTTAGGTTAGGTTAGGTTAGGTTAGGTTAGGTTAGGTTAGGTTAGGTTAGGTTAGGTTAGGTTAGGTTAGGTTAGGTTAGGTTAGGTTAGGTTAGGTTAGGTTAGGTTAGGTTAGGTTAGGTTAGGTTAGGTTAGGTTAGGTTAGGTTAGGTTAGGTTAGGTTAGGTTAGGTTAGGTTAGGTTAGGTTAGGTTAGGTTAGGTTAGGTTAGGTTAGGTTAGGTTAGGTTAGGTTAGGTTAGGTTAGGTTAGGTTAGGTTAGGTTAGGTTAGGTTAGGTTAGGTTAGGTTAGGTTAGGTTAGGTTAGGTTAGGTTAGGTTAGGTTAGGTTAGGTTAGGTTAGGTTAGGTTAGGTTAGGTTAGGTTAGGTTAGGTTAGGTTAGGTTAGGTTAGGTTAGGTTAGGTTAGGTTAGGTTAGGTTAGGTTAGGTTAGGTTAGGTTAGGTTAGGTTAGGTTAGGTTAGGTTAGGTTAGGTTAGGTTAGGTTAGGTTAGGTTAGGTTAGGTTAGGTTAGGTTAGGTTAGGTTAGGTTAGGTTAGGTTAGGTTAGGTTAGGTTAGGTTAGGTTAGGTTAGGTTAGGTTAGGTTAGGTTAGGTTAGGTTAGGTTAGGTTAGGTTAGGTTAGGTTAGGTTAGGTTAGGTTAGGTTAGGTTAGGTTAGGTTAGGTTAGGTTAGGTTAGGTTAGGTTAGGTTAGGTTAGGTTAGGTTAGGTTAGGTTAGGTTAGGTTAGGTTAGGTTAGGTTAGGTTAGGTTAGGTTAGGTTAGGTTAGGTTAGGTTAGGTTAGGTTAGGTTAGGTTAGGTTAGGTTAGGTTAGGTTAGGTTAGGTTAGGTTAGGTTAGGTTAGGTTAGGTTAGGTTAGGTTAGGTTAGGTTAGGTTAGGTTAGGTTAGGTTAGGTTAGGTTAGGTTAGGTTAGGTTAGGTTAGGTTAGGTTAGGTTAGGTTAGGTTAGGTTAGGTTAGGTTAGGTTAGGTTAGGTTAGGTTAGGTTAGGTTAGGTTAGGTTAGGTTAGGTTAGGTTAGGTTAGGTTAGGTTAGGTTAGGTTAGGTTAGGTTAGGTTAGGTTAGGTTAGGTTAGGTTAGGTTAGGTTAGGTTAGGTTAGGTTAGGTTAGGTTAGGTTAGGTTAGGTTAGGTTAGGTTAGGTTAGGTTAGGTTAGGTTAGGTTAGGTTAGGTTAGGTTAGGTTAGGTTAGGTTAGGTTAGGTTAGGTTAGGTTAGGTTAGGTTAGGTTAGGTTAGGTTAGGTTAGGTTAGGTTAGGTTAGGTTAGGTTAGGTTAGGTTAGGTTAGGTTAGGTTAGGTTAGGTTAGGTTAGGTTAGGTTAGGTTAGGTTAGGTTAGGTTAGGTTAGGTTAGGTTAGGTTAGGTTAGGTTAGGTTAGGTTAGGTTAGGTTAGGTTAGGTTAGGTTAGGTTAGGTTAGGTTAGGTTAGGTTAGGTTAGGTTAGGTTAGGTTAGGTTAGGTTAGGTTAGGTTAGGTTAGGTTAGGTTAGGTTAGGTTAGGTTAGGTTAGGTTAGGTTAGGTTAGGTTAGGTTAGGTTAGGTTAGGTTAGGTTAGGTTAGGTTAGGTTAGGTTAGGTTAGGTTAGGTTAGGTTAGGTTAGGTTAGGTTAGGTTAGGTTAGGTTAGGTTAGGTTAGGTTAGGTTAGGTTAGGTTAGGTTAGGTTAGGTTAGGTTAGGTTAGGTTAGGTTAGGTTAGGTTAGGTTAGGTTAGGTTAGGTTAGGTTAGGTTAGGTTAGGTTAGGTTAGGTTAGGTTAGGTTAGGTTAGGTTAGGTTAGGTTAGGTTAGGTTAGGTTAGGTTAGGTTAGGTTAGGTTAGGTTAGGTTAGGTTAGGTTAGGTTAGGTTAGGTTAGGTTAGGTTAGGTTAGGTTAGGTTAGGTTAGGTTAGGTTAGGTTAGGTTAGGTTAGGTTAGGTTAGGTTAGGTTAGGTTAGGTTAGGTTAGGTTAGGTTAGGTTAGGTTAGGTTAGGTTAGGTTAGGTTAGGTTAGGTTAGGTTAGGTTAGGTTAGGTTAGGTTAGGTTAGGTTAGGTTAGGTTAGGTTAGGTTAGGTTAGGTTAGGTTAGGTTAGGTTAGGTTAGGTTAGGTTAGGTTAGGTTAGGTTAGGTTAGGTTAGGTTAGGTTAGGTTAGGTTAGGTTAGGTTAGGTTAGGTTAGGTTAGGTTAGGTTAGGTTAGGTTAGGTTAGGTTAGGTTAGGTTAGGTTAGGTTAGGTTAGGTTAGGTTAGGTTAGGTTAGGTTAGGTTAGGTTAGGTTAGGTTAGGTTAGGTTAGGTTAGGTTAGGTTAGGTTAGGTTAGGTTAGGTTAGGTTAGGTTAGGTTAGGTTAGGTTAGGTTAGGTTAGGTTAGGTTAGGTTAGGTTAGGTTAGGTTAGGTTAGGTTAGGTTAGGTTAGGTTAGGTTAGGTTAGGTTAGGTTAGGTTAGGTTAGGTTAGGTTAGGTTAGGTTAGGTTAGGTTAGGTTAGGTTAGGTTAGGTTAGGTTAGGTTAGGTTAGGTTAGGTTAGGTTAGGTTAGGTTAGGTTAGGTTAGGTTAGGTTAGGTTAGGTTAGGTTAGGTTAGGTTAGGTTAGGTTAGGTTAGGTTAGGTTAGGTTAGGTTAGGTTAGGTTAGGTTAGGTTAGGTTAGGTTAGGTTAGGTTAGGTTAGGTTAGGTTAGGTTAGGTTAGGTTAGGTTAGGTTAGGTTAGGTTAGGTTAGGTTAGGTTAGGTTAGGTTAGGTTAGGTTAGGTTAGGTTAGGTTAGGTTAGGTTAGGTTAGGTTAGGTTAGGTTAGGTTAGGTTAGGTTAGGTTAGGTTAGGTTAGGTTAGGTTAGGTTAGGTTAGGTTAGGTTAGGTTAGGTTAGGTTAGGTTAGGTTAGGTTAGGTTAGGTTAGGTTAGGTTAGGTTAGGTTAGGTTAGGTTAGGTTAGGTTAGGTTAGGTTAGGTTAGGTTAGGTTAGGTTAGGTTAGGTTAGGTTAGGTTAGGTTAGGTTAGGTTAGGTTAGGTTAGGTTAGGTTAGGTTAGGTTAGGTTAGGTTAGGTTAGGTTAGGTTAGGTTAGGTTAGGTTAGGTTAGGTTAGGTTAGGTTAGGTTAGGTTAGGTTAGGTTAGGTTAGGTTAGGTTAGGTTAGGTTAGGTTAGGTTAGGTTAGGTTAGGTTAGGTTAGGTTAGGTTAGGTTAGGTTAGGTTAGGTTAGGTTAGGTTAGGTTAGGTTAGGTTAGGTTAGGTTAGGTTAGGTTAGGTTAGGTTAGGTTAGGTTAGGTTAGGTTAGGTTAGGTTAGGTTAGGTTAGGTTAGGTTAGGTTAGGTTAGGTTAGGTTAGGTTAGGTTAGGTTAGGTTAGGTTAGGTTAGGTTAGGTTAGGTTAGGTTAGGTTAGGTTAGGTTAGGTTAGGTTAGGTTAGGTTAGGTTAGGTTAGGTTAGGTTAGGTTAGGTTAGGTTAGGTTAGGTTAGGTTAGGTTAGGTTAGGTTAGGTTAGGTTAGGTTAGGTTAGGTTAGGTTAGGTTAGGTTAGGTTAGGTTAGGTTAGGTTAGGTTAGGTTAGGTTAGGTTAGGTTAGGTTAGGTTAGGTTAGGTTAGGTTAGGTTAGGTTAGGTTAGGTTAGGTTAGGTTAGGTTAGGTTAGGTTAGGTTAGGTTAGGTTAGGTTAGGTTAGGTTAGGTTAGGTTAGGTTAGGTTAGGTTAGGTTAGGTTAGGTTAGGTTAGGTTAGGTTAGGTTAGGTTAGGTTAGGTTAGGTTAGGTTAGGTTAGGTTAGGTTAGGTTAGGTTAGGTTAGGTTAGGTTAGGTTAGGTTAGGTTAGGTTAGGTTAGGTTAGGTTAGGTTAGGTTAGGTTAGGTTAGGTTAGGTTAGGTTAGGTTAGGTTAGGTTAGGTTAGGTTAGGTTAGGTTAGGTTAGGTTAGGTTAGGTTAGGTTAGGTTAGGTTAGGTTAGGTTAGGTTAGGTTAGGTTAGGTTAGGTTAGGTTAGGTTAGGTTAGGTTAGGTTAGGTTAGGTTAGGTTAGGTTAGGTTAGGTTAGGTTAGGTTAGGTTAGGTTAGGTTAGGTTAGGTTAGGTTAGGTTAGGTTAGGTTAGGTTAGGTTAGGTTAGGTTAGGTTAGGTTAGGTTAGGTTAGGTTAGGTTAGGTTAGGTTAGGTTAGGTTAGGTTAGGTTAGGTTAGGTTAGGTTAGGTTAGGTTAGGTTAGGTTAGGTTAGGTTAGGTTAGGTTAGGTTAGGTTAGGTTAGGTTAGGTTAGGTTAGGTTAGGTTAGGTTAGGTTAGGTTAGGTTAGGTTAGGTTAGGTTAGGTTAGGTTAGGTTAGGTTAGGTTAGGTTAGGTTAGGTTAGGTTAGGTTAGGTTAGGTTAGGTTAGGTTAGGTTAGGTTAGGTTAGGTTAGGTTAGGTTAGGTTAGGTTAGGTTAGGTTAGGTTAGGTTAGGTTAGGTTAGGTTAGGTTAGGTTAGGTTAGGTTAGGTTAGGTTAGGTTAGGTTAGGTTAGGTTAGGTTAGGTTAGGTTAGGTTAGGTTAGGTTAGGTTAGGTTAGGTTAGGTTAGGTTAGGTTAGGTTAGGTTAGGTTAGGTTAGGTTAGGTTAGGTTAGGTTAGGTTAGGTTAGGTTAGGTTAGGTTAGGTTAGGTTAGGTTAGGTTAGGTTAGGTTAGGTTAGGTTAGGTTAGGTTAGGTTAGGTTAGGTTAGGTTAGGTTAGGTTAGGTTAGGTTAGGTTAGGTTAGGTTAGGTTAGGTTAGGTTAGGTTAGGTTAGGTTAGGTTAGGTTAGGTTAGGTTAGGTTAGGTTAGGTTAGGTTAGGTTAGGTTAGGTTAGGTTAGGTTAGGTTAGGTTAGGTTAGGTTAGGTTAGGTTAGGTTAGGTTAGGTTAGGTTAGGTTAGGTTAGGTTAGGTTAGGTTAGGTTAGGTTAGGTTAGGTTAGGTTAGGTTAGGTTAGGTTAGGTTAGGTTAGGTTAGGTTAGGTTAGGTTAGGTTAGGTTAGGTTAGGTTAGGTTAGGTTAGGTTAGGTTAGGTTAGGTTAGGTTAGGTTAGGTTAGGTTAGGTTAGGTTAGGTTAGGTTAGGTTAGGTTAGGTTAGGTTAGGTTAGGTTAGGTTAGGTTAGGTTAGGTTAGGTTAGGTTAGGTTAGGTTAGGTTAGGTTAGGTTAGGTTAGGTTAGGTTAGGTTAGGTTAGGTTAGGTTAGGTTAGGTTAGGTTAGGTTAGGTTAGGTTAGGTTAGGTTAGGTTAGGTTAGGTTAGGTTAGGTTAGGTTAGGTTAGGTTAGGTTAGGTTAGGTTAGGTTAGGTTAGGTTAGGTTAGGTTAGGTTAGGTTAGGTTAGGTTAGGTTAGGTTAGGTTAGGTTAGGTTAGGTTAGGTTAGGTTAGGTTAGGTTAGGTTAGGTTAGGTTAGGTTAGGTTAGGTTAGGTTAGGTTAGGTTAGGTTAGGTTAGGTTAGGTTAGGTTAGGTTAGGTTAGGTTAGGTTAGGTTAGGTTAGGTTAGGTTAGGTTAGGTTAGGTTAGGTTAGGTTAGGTTAGGTTAGGTTAGGTTAGGTTAGGTTAGGTTAGGTTAGGTTAGGTTAGGTTAGGTTAGGTTAGGTTAGGTTAGGTTAGGTTAGGTTAGGTTAGGTTAGGTTAGGTTAGGTTAGGTTAGGTTAGGTTAGGTTAGGTTAGGTTAGGTTAGGTTAGGTTAGGTTAGGTTAGGTTAGGTTAGGTTAGGTTAGGTTAGGTTAGGTTAGGTTAGGTTAGGTTAGGTTAGGTTAGGTTAGGTTAGGTTAGGTTAGGTTAGGTTAGGTTAGGTTAGGTTAGGTTAGGTTAGGTTAGGTTAGGTTAGGTTAGGTTAGGTTAGGTTAGGTTAGGTTAGGTTAGGTTAGGTTAGGTTAGGTTAGGTTAGGTTAGGTTAGGTTAGGTTAGGTTAGGTTAGGTTAGGTTAGGTTAGGTTAGGTTAGGTTAGGTTAGGTTAGGTTAGGTTAGGTTAGGTTAGGTTAGGTTAGGTTAGGTTAGGTTAGGTTAGGTTAGGTTAGGTTAGGTTAGGTTAGGTTAGGTTAGGTTAGGTTAGGTTAGGTTAGGTTAGGTTAGGTTAGGTTAGGTTAGGTTAGGTTAGGTTAGGTTAGGTTAGGTTAGGTTAGGTTAGGTTAGGTTAGGTTAGGTTAGGTTAGGTTAGGTTAGGTTAGGTTAGGTTAGGTTAGGTTAGGTTAGGTTAGGTTAGGTTAGGTTAGGTTAGGTTAGGTTAGGTTAGGTTAGGTTAGGTTAGGTTAGGTTAGGTTAGGTTAGGTTAGGTTAGGTTAGGTTAGGTTAGGTTAGGTTAGGTTAGGTTAGGTTAGGTTAGGTTAGGTTAGGTTAGGTTAGGTTAGGTTAGGTTAGGTTAGGTTAGGTTAGGTTAGGTTAGGTTAGGTTAGGTTAGGTTAGGTTAGGTTAGGTTAGGTTAGGTTAGGTTAGGTTAGGTTAGGTTAGGTTAGGTTAGGTTAGGTTAGGTTAGGTTAGGTTAGGTTAGGTTAGGTTAGGTTAGGTTAGGTTAGGTTAGGTTAGGTTAGGTTAGGTTAGGTTAGGTTAGGTTAGGTTAGGTTAGGTTAGGTTAGGTTAGGTTAGGTTAGGTTAGGTTAGGTTAGGTTAGGTTAGGTTAGGTTAGGTTAGGTTAGGTTAGGTTAGGTTAGGTTAGGTTAGGTTAGGTTAGGTTAGGTTAGGTTAGGTTAGGTTAGGTTAGGTTAGGTTAGGTTAGGTTAGGTTAGGTTAGGTTAGGTTAGGTTAGGTTAGGTTAGGTTAGGTTAGGTTAGGTTAGGTTAGGTTAGGTTAGGTTAGGTTAGGTTAGGTTAGGTTAGGTTAGGTTAGGTTAGGTTAGGTTAGGTTAGGTTAGGTTAGGTTAGGTTAGGTTAGGTTAGGTTAGGTTAGGTTAGGTTAGGTTAGGTTAGGTTAGGTTAGGTTAGGTTAGGTTAGGTTAGGTTAGGTTAGGTTAGGTTAGGTTAGGTTAGGTTAGGTTAGGTTAGGTTAGGTTAGGTTAGGTTAGGTTAGGTTAGGTTAGGTTAGGTTAGGTTAGGTTAGGTTAGGTTAGGTTAGGTTAGGTTAGGTTAGGTTAGGTTAGGTTAGGTTAGGTTAGGTTAGGTTAGGTTAGGTTAGGTTAGGTTAGGTTAGGTTAGGTTAGGTTAGGTTAGGTTAGGTTAGGTTAGGTTAGGTTAGGTTAGGTTAGGTTAGGTTAGGTTAGGTTAGGTTAGGTTAGGTTAGGTTAGGTTAGGTTAGGTTAGGTTAGGTTAGGTTAGGTTAGGTTAGGTTAGGTTAGGTTAGGTTAGGTTAGGTTAGGTTAGGTTAGGTTAGGTTAGGTTAGGTTAGGTTAGGTTAGGTTAGGTTAGGTTAGGTTAGGTTAGGTTAGGTTAGGTTAGGTTAGGTTAGGTTAGGTTAGGTTAGGTTAGGTTAGGTTAGGTTAGGTTAGGTTAGGTTAGGTTAGGTTAGGTTAGGTTAGGTTAGGTTAGGTTAGGTTTTTTTTTTTTTTTTTTTTTTTTTTTTTTGTGTGGCAGGAGTGGGAAATCCTCATGGACACCCAGACTGCACGTGAGGCAGTCTGGGTAGTGCCGGACTCTTACCGGCTAAAACCACACTCCTGCCATGCGGAAGGGCACCTCTAGCATGACCAGAGCCATTGGGATGCAATTAATATATTTTCTATGTAGTGAAGGTGATATAAGTATATAATGTAGGATAATTTCTTTTCATTTGGTTTTTTACTTTATGACTGATAATGAGGATGTGGCTAATTAAATATGGTTATATATTGACTTTAAAAACATAAATTTTTTGACTTTAATTTAGACTTGAGTGAATGTGGTGCAATTACTAATGATTTCTGCGTTATATTGGTTTACAATTATAATTTGGATATTTATTTATTTGCTTATTTAAATTTGATTGTCTTGTCTGTCATTTTTAAATTTTTTTTTTTTTTTAATGTAAACATTAGCATATATATAATAATATATATCTATGTTTGCCATGATATGATGTTATTTTGTTTCGTGTTATTGTTTTTAAAATTTAATTTGTGTTTTGCAGATGTTGGACAACTGGGGGCCATATATGATACGGGTTTTGCAGCACTTGGTACGCAGATGGTCGAGGGACTGTTTTGTAGCCTTGTAAATGGAGAGTCATGGTAATCATCATGACTCAACACATTTATTTCTGACTCTAAAAGTCGGTTTTCGTCCTCCTCGACATCTGTTGGGTGGAAGGTTTTCTTGTGAGGCTGCTTCGTACCAAAATGGTTACGTTCATTCGCTTGCACGAGGTGGTAATGGTGAGTGCTCCTTGGGACAACTTTAGCAATATGCTACGGATGCCCGTGCCAAAGCGTCCCATTTTTTGCGGATTGGGCACTCACCACTGAACGCGTTGTGACCAGTTGTTTGGTATTTCGCTCGGACGCAGTTTTTGCAGACGGGTGTCTCACCTGACACAACATCTGGGCATTCACTTTTTAGGTGCGGGCCGCCACAGTGGCTACACAGATCGGCCGGTTCCGTGCACAGTCGCCTTCCGTGCCCATACCCCAGGCATCGGGTGCACTGCACCAGGGGCGACTGGTCCTCCACACGAACCCTCTGCAGATCTATGCGCAGTGTCCCTGAATCTACAGCTCTCTTCCATATGATAGGAGAGACGCTCAGTATTACTTGGCTGTTGTGGGGGTTCCGTGCTCCTCTGCGATACCTGACTGTGACCCTGTTATCCTCGTCTCCGAGGCCATGAAAAACCTCCCGATTCTGATTCCTGAAGGCCCTGAGAATATCCTCATCACTGTGGATCTTCAGCACGTCCTTCAGGACCAGAAGCGGGTCCTTGTTCCTCACCTCCTCGACGACGAGGTGGTCGCCCGCAGCCTCAAGTCTTTCCCTTATCTTCTGCCTGTCATCCTTTGTTTTGCACCCCATGATGATCTTTCTGTCTTTAGCCTTTCGTACCCTCTCCACCTGTATCCACCCCTCCTTAGCATCGACTACCTTCCTGATCCTCTCCAATACTTCCTCCCCGGTCTCTTGATCGTCTGTCGAGCTGACGACCACGGAGTGCAGTCCGGTCCGCTCCAGGTCCTGATGCCTGGTCTGGCTGACCGCGACGGCACCCGCGTATGTTGCCCTCCCGAAGGCGTTACTCTGTTTTTGAAACAGGTCCGCATACGTGGCCGTCTTCTCCAGTATTTCCCCCTGCCTCTCCATCGCCTCCCGCAGCTTCTCCGTCTTCTCGCTGCTCTCCTTCACCAGCGCGCTATGCTCCGCTAGTGAAGCGAGCAACGAGTCAACCTCCGGAAAGCTCCTGGGGGGTGCCTCTGGCGGAGGTGTTGCCTTAATGGCCTCCATCTCCGCCGTCTCAGCCCCTTTCTCCTTTGCGGCAGCCGCCGCCGCTTCCTTCACCAGCTGGTACAACCGTTCCACCGCTTGGGTGATCCCGGCCTTCAAGTCTGCCCTCAAGTTGCGCGAGTCGCCGAGGAGCGACTTCGCGCGCAGAAGGCAGTTGCGAGCCTCGGTCACCCGATCGGTGGGTTTGCTCGGTTGCAGCTGGCTCGTCCCCGGCGACGCCCCTGCGGTCTCGGTGGAAGCTCGGCGCGCTACGGCCCGACCATCTGCCTGGGTTGCTGCGCGCCGTGTACGCGTTGCCGTCACTGTTGGGGCTGCCTTCCTGGGTGATTTGGCGGCGGCTGACGGGAGGGGCTGGGATTCCGCCATTTTCCCGTTTTCCCACTCTCCAATGCTTCGCCTCACACTAGAGGCCTGAGTTGAAGCACTGGGAGGGGAGGCGTCCCTGTCGAAGGTGACGGAGAGTGCGGCATTCGACGAAGAGACATGGGGACCCGTGGAGGCTTTTTTAGCTGGGGTTCTGGAGAGGAACATGTTGGAGGGGTGTACAATAAATCAAAATTATAAATTTAAATAAATTAAAATAGAATAATAGATTATTTGGATAAAATTATTTATAATATAATAATTATGTATTGATCCCTGTAAAGGGGGGATCTGTCAGAAAATTTGGTCAAAAGAAAAATATATATATACACTAAAATGTTAAAATCGTGCGCCTCAATAGAGGTGACTATGTACAAAATATGCAATAGGCATTTGTCTATCAAACGAGCACAATAACTCTTATGTAGAGCCTGTCGCAAAAACTTAATATCTACCCCGTGCTACCACTCGAAGAATAATAAAATCAATGATTAAAATTTTGTTTAAAATTGAAAAATTTTTAAAATACCTGTTCCAAGTTTACTTGGCCAAGCGCAAAAGGGAGGGTGGGGGGGCAATTTTTTGAGGTTTCCTGCAAGCTATCCCCACAAGCGGGGTACCTGCGGATTCGGGGCGAAACGGGCTACAAAACTGTGCAAAAATTAGGGGTAGGTGGTGGGGGAAATTTCGAAAATATAGTCAAAAAACTGTTTTTTCGGTCAATTTTACAACAAAACTGCTAATTATCTTGTTTGTTTTCAGGTCACGGTCGCCGGGACGCGCGCCAGGTGCTGTTCCAGACTGATGTGTATCGAACGGGATCAAAATTTTGCTTAAATTTGGAAAAATGAATTAATTTTGATTTTTAATAAAATATAAATATGATGAAAATTAAATTTTCGTGAAAATGGAAAATTTTTGGTGTCCAGGTACGCGGATGTGTGCTCGGGAGACGAATATAACAATATAAAACAATATAGGGGTTGAAAACCGCGTCAAAATGCTATGTTTGCTGTAAAAATTAACCGCGTTGTACTAAGTGTGTCACCTATAAGGTAAACTCGGTACGTAGTCAGATATGATGTTGGTCAATTTTTTGAGGTTTCCTGCAAGCTATCCCCACAAGCGGGGTACCTGCGGATTCGGGGCGAAACGGGCTACAAAACTGTGCAAAAATTAGGGGTAGGTGGTGGGGGAAATTTCGAAAATATAGTCAAAAAACTGTTTTTTCGGTCAATTTTACAACAAAACTGCTAATTATCTTGTTTGTTTTCAGGTCACGGTCGCCGGGACGCGC
>OZ043941.1:4443807-4481580 GCA_964056405.1 Acronicta alni | reverse complement strand
ACATTCGTAGACTGTATGTGTTTGGGTTTTCGTATAGTTCATGAACTTGGCTACGGTCGGATGTGCAATTTATGTGGGTGCCTTGCACATTCGAGCGGTCGCGGCGTTTTATTTTGGCGACTGCGTACCGAGCGCAGGTCGGGTCTCGTTCAAAATGTATTTTTCTCTATATAAGTGATAGTTATTAATTATCGAGGTCGACGCATCAACAGGGAAGATATCGAGCCTGACCGGCGACAGAAATTCGTAGTTATCGCACTTTGTTGCGTACCCATTATCGACCTAAAAGTGAACCGTCGTAAAACACGACGTAGCGCCCGCACCAACGCTAAGGAAGGACGGGCGGACGGACGCGACTCCGTTCAGGACAACACACGAGTGCAACGAATAATAATTAAAATATACAGATACTGTATACTGTAACGTTGAAAGACAAAAAAGTGCACCTCGGTTATTTATTATTATAATATAATATTGTATATTATAGGTACTTACTTAATAGGTAATAGCGAGCGAGCGTACAGTATATACAATAATTATTATGAACGCGAGTGCGAGTCTCGGTGTTTACTTGATGGTACAATACTTAGATCAAGTAAATACCTGCGCGATCCGACTAAAAGTATCTAATCAATATAATATTTATTAATATAGGTACTTACATAATATAATATCTACTTATGGTTATTAGGTACCTACTTACCCATTTAAAACCAAACAACCTTTATTAGTTTTAAAGTACCTAGGCATTATAATATTATCTTTTCGTATTGCAGGAATATCTATAATGTTATGTATGTACTTACTGACTGATTGACTAACTATCTATCAAGAGGATAGGTCTGCTTATGTAGGTAGGTACTTACTTACCCATAATATGGTAAAATTATTGTACCAACATTTATTTGTAATTTTTTTTTTCAGGTCTACTGCTGCTGGCGTCATTTTTGGCATCGTCACCAACACCGACCGACCGTCGGTGTTGGCTCCTGCATCCAGGCCAGCTTGCGAGCACCTACTTTGGTAAGTAAGTTTACACAACTACATATACGACTTCATAAATATACCTATCTATATGTATAGAATATTATTACTTATGTTATAGGTATTTGGCTAGTAAGTTAGTCAGTTTGGTTGGTAGGTAGGTAGGCAGGCAAGTTAAATACCTAACAATGAATATAATACTTAATTATAGTGAGTGAGTGAACGTTTCGGTTGACGGCTCTACACAAGAAACATATTATTTAATATCAGAATCATGTGCGGCCCTGAAAAGGGCCTTTTTTAATGTGCAGCATCTAGATACGCATGGTCGAACCGCGCGTGTCGTGTGGCATAATAGTAAACCATACCATACACCATCACTACACGCGTCCACCATTGTATGTAGAGCGGCGACGTGACGACGACTGAACGTAGTTAGTGTCTACGATTTAACCGCCGAAACCGTACAGGGTGCGACCCTGCCGCTTCAGAGCGTACACGACGTCCATAGCGGTGACGGTCTTCCTCTTAGCGTGCTCGGTGTATGTGACCGCATCGCGGATCACGTTCTCGAGGAACACCTTCAGCACGCCGCGGGTCTCTTCGTAAATCAGACCGGAGATACGTTTCACGCCGCCTCTGCGAGCCAGACGACGAATGGCTGGTTTCGTGATACCCTGGATGTTATCACGGAGCACTTTCCTGTGGCGCTTGGCTCCTCCTTTTCCCAGACCCTTTCCTCCCTTGCCGCGACCGGTCATGTTGCTTGTTTTGATGAGACTAAACACGAACGAACGAACTATATAACTGAACTGAACTTGTGCCGAGTGCTGCCGCTTGCTTGGCGAACTCGAACGGACGACTGGTTAAAAACGGTGCCATAGCCCCGCTTATATTTATACGTAGCGAGGATATCAGCGGCGGGAAGTGCGCGGGGCGAGGAGGGAGGCGTGCGGGCGACCGACCGACCGACGACGCACGAGCACGACGACACGACGTTCGTGGATTGATTTTGACTTTTGTGGAGACTAGGTACACTAGACATTATTAAACTCTTAAACACTAATAATTACTTACATTATGTACAATAATTTTATTGAGTAAGTACCTAACTCTTTCATAAGCCTCTATGGATATGGATCAATTATTTCTTCAAAATTATGCATTCATTTCATACCTATTTAAATCATAAACATGCGAGTTGGGCGATTTTATATAAGTATATATATATATATATATATATATATTTTTTTTTTTTTGTTTTAGAACGGTTTAAGTAAACTTCTTAACGTAAGTACATTACCTACTACTTACTTTGTTGATTTATTCTTATAATAATAATAATTATATGTGCAAATTTAGTAGTAGTTATATTAATAAATAGTAAAATAATGTATGTGTACTTATGTAAGTTCTTATACATATTTTATATATATAGATAGATAGATAAATCGTTTTTGAGCGTCTCCGATGTTAAGAAACTGATTATAAAAATCTGATACATATGTGGCCCTGAAAAGGGCCTTTTGTGTGTGAGCACACTGTTCCACAAACGTCGGTCTGTTTGTGCATCATTGTGTGCCGACGACGACGACGAGACGTTTAAGCGCGTTCGCCCCTAATCCTGCGCGCCAGCTGAATGTCCTTCGGCATAATGGTGACGCGTTTCGCATGAATCGCGCACAGGTTGGTGTCTTCGAAGAGACCCACGAGGTAAGCCTCGCTTGCCTCCTGCAGCGCCATCACAGCGGAGCTCTGGAAACGTAGATCGGTCTTGAAGTCCTGGGCGATTTCACGCACGAGACGCTGGAACGGAAGCTTGCGGATCAGAAGCTCTGTGCTCTTCTGGTAGCGACGGATCTCGCGGAGGGCCACAGTACCGGGCCTGTAGCGATGGGGTTTCTTTACGCCGCCTGTCGCTGGTGCGCTCTTGCGCGCAGCCTTAGTGGCGAGCTGTTTCCTCGGCGCCTTGCCACCGGTAGATTTACGAGCGGTCTGCTTAGTACGCGCCATTTTAACACCGAACGAACAACGCGAAGAATACTTTTCAAACAATTAATACGGGTACGCGTCGACCTGTACTCAGTACGGGCGTGCGAGAGAGAATAAAATTTTTGAAGCGCGTCACGGTCGTATTTATACTGTGTGGCTGGTAGGCGGGACGAACGCGCGCGACGCTGCGCGCCCTCTCGCCGACGAATAACGCACTAACTTATCTGAACAATTAAATTAATTATTATATTTTTTTTTTTTTTTGTATTATTTACGTTTATTATGTATGTATGTATGTATGTAACATTTTACTGTCTAAACCAGATAGATGATAATATTATATACGTAGTTATAAGGCCAAAAAAAAAAAAAAAAAAAAAAAAACCTAACAACCTAACCTAGCCTAAGTAAATTCGTTGCATTTTGAAGCTCAACTAATATTATAAATAATTGAACACAACGCGTTGCGAGCTGTTTTCGATCTTTGAGCGTAACATTTTTATAATATTATTATTATTAGTTATGTACATTTATTTATGACTTTGTGTCTATGTATTTATTTATAGTATAATATACATACCTATAAGTATATTAGTAATTATAAATTATTATATACATTACGTATAGGTAAGTATGTCTTGTACCTATGTATGCATGCACGACGTGTACGTATAATAATGTAAGTATGTAGGTGCCTACTACTCTCGACTTATACGATTAAATACTTATGCTGTAAAAAATATTTAGGCAGAGGGTGGGTTTAGATAATTAGGTAGGTAGGTAGGTAGGTAGGTAGGTACGTTTTGACGGACATCAAATTTAAGAAACGTGAATTTGATCACATGAAAACATTTGTGGCCCTGAAAAGGGCCTTTTGGTTTTGCGTGCGTGCGAGCGCGCGCGCGTACCCTATGGTCAGACGTGGTTTGTGATGAGTTTTTGTGTGCGCGACGTTGGATGTGCGAATTTAATCATGCTCATCGCGTACATACATAGGTACTTATATATACCTATATGGGTACGACGAAACAACACAATATTATTTACGCACACTCACCGGCGGGACCACTCATCATCGAAACACACGAACAGACCACACAGAGTTGTATCACGCAACGCACGCACACTGTACACACACACCACAATCGGCGTCGGGCGGCTCTCTCTAGCTACCGACCGCTCACTTGGAGCTGGTGTACTTGGTGACGGCCTTGGTGCCTTCACTGACGGCGTGCTTGGCGAGCTCGCCGGGCAGCAGCAGCCTGACGGACGTCTGCACCTCCCTCGACGTTATTGTGGACCTCTTGTTGTAGTGGGCGAGGCGGGAAGCTTCGGCAGCGATGCGCTCGAAGATGTCGTTCACGAACGAGTTCATGATGGACATCGCCTTGCTGGAGATACCGGTGTCGGGGTGCACCTGCTTCAACACCTTGTAGATGTAAATGGCGTAGCTCTCCTTCCTCTTGTGCTTCTTCTTTTTCTTATCAGTCTTGGAGATGTTCTTCTGGGCTTTGCCAGATTTCTTGGCGGCCTTACCACTCGTCTTGGGCGGCATTATGGTACAACAACGGATATATTGTACAAGAGTAAACAACACGTGCTACCGAAACGGCGTTCAGTCGCAGTATATTTTTTTCACAGCCGACCAACACTTATATTTATACGCTGCGCTCGGGTTAGACGTTAGTGACGAGCAGCGCCTTAATGATAGTCGCAGCGGACCAATAGCAACGTTCCAATAACACACCGGGACGCGGTCCGCGGGGCAAGAGGGAAGAGAGAGGGGCGGCGTGGAGGGGTTAGGGGGTCGCGTTGTGGTGTCGTCGCATTTTGGTTTAGTTAGATAGATTAGATTTGGTTCAGTGTAGAAACTTATTACCTATTTTTCATAGTAATTCGACCTAAAAAAAAAAAAAAAAAAAAAAAAGTAGGTACAGGACACAATATACACTGTATACATACATGTAACACGACCTATACTCGCATATATATATTAAAAAGGGAATCTTATTATATGGTACTATCATATAAATAATTTATATTTATTATTGTGTTTATTACCTATATGCACAGCACAGTGCACACTCTACCTGAGGAGTGCTTAGCCGCATGTTAACTTTAACTATGTAGGTATTTACCTAGGTAATCCATCCATCTATTTATTATAATTAATATCAAGTGTGTACCTATTTACATTGTTAAACTTATATTTATTCATGTATGTATTATATAGTTACCTACCTACATTATATTGATTAGCTATAATACCTATTTAATATTCTTCCAAGTATCATACTACTTAATGCACGTAGTAGGTAGGTATGTACCTATGTAAAGTATTTGCATGTGTGCGTGTCCGTGTCTGTGTGGTAGGCAGGTAGGTAGGTAGGTAGGTAGGTAGGTAGGTAGGTAGAGGTACGTTTTTGTTAGACGACAACACTGATAAAGAAACTGTCTTAGTTGGTTATATTAATAAACATTGACGAATCATATTGTGGCCCTGAAAAGGGCCTTTTGTTTAGAATACGAACGAGCCGAGGGCATCGCGCATTCCACATAGGCGTAATGTCGACGACGATGAGACGCCACTGTGTGGTGTCATGTCGCATGTCGAACGCACGAGGCAGTAGCGCCTTATTAAGCCTTCTTCTCGGTCTTCTTGGGGAGGAGTACGGCCTGGATGTTGGGCAGTACACCGCCTTGTGCGATGGTCACGCCGGAGAGCAGTTTGTTCAACTCTTCATCGTTGCGGATCGCCAATTGAAGGTGACGCGGGATGATCCTGGTCTTCTTGTTGTCCCTCGCGGCGTTGCCTGCCAACTCGAGAACTTCAGCGGCAAGATATTCCATCACGGCGGCCAAATAGACCGGAGCGCCGGCGCCCACTCGTTCAGCGTAGTTACCATTTCGGAGCAGCCTGTGTATACGTCCCACCGGAAACTGGAGTCCAGCACGGTTCGAGCGTGACTTTGCCTTTCCCTTGACCTTACCGCCTTTGCCGCGACCGGACATCGTCTGAGATTAGTGATTATTTACTATGAACACACAAAAACAACTGTAAACACGCACGCTCGTACGGACGTGTCGACAGCAAGAGTGGAGAATCTCTTATAAAAACCGCGCCTTTTTTTTTTTTTTTTTTTTTTTTTTTTTTTTGTCGGACATAGTTTTTAGCTCGAGGGAGCTTTAAAAACTTAACCGGACTAGGTGGCGAGGCACCAAATGCCTCCAGCCAGGGGCAACTTATAAACTAAGCAACACAGCTAAGGGTGTCCCCTGCGGGACTCGGACCTCGGCTTAGGGCGTTGCTGGGGGGGCAGCTAGGGACGGCTGGATCTGGGTTTAAATTATTTAGGGGCGAATTTAAAGCTACTGGCTCGGCACGGGCCGGCTCGAGCAAGGGACGGGGAGGATTACCGTTAAGGGGTCTTCGCGACGGGCCTCGCCGGCGAGGACGGTATATCGGGCGGCGTTTTTGTGCGTGTGTTTTGAGAGTGCTAGTCACTCTGCTTGATTCCTGCGCTAGGGTGATTAGGTCGTCAGGGTAAGTGAGTGCGTGCCTTGGGCGGCGCACTCTACTTATCTGAGAGGGTTTGTAGTCTACGCTACTGACCACAAGGGGATTAGGGTGAAGGGGGGCCAAATCGAAATAGCGCTTAGAGGCGCGTTTCATAAACTGCTTGATGGTAGGCAGTTTTAGGTCTAAGTGAAGGTCCCTATTGCGCACGTACCAAGGGGCGCCCGTGGCTTTGCGCATGAATCGGTTTTGGAGGGTCTGCATCCTATGGATAGCGGGACTTTCTATGTGAGCGAATACGACACTCGCATAGGTCATGATGGGGCGAATACACATCACGTAAATTCTCACCTTGTATTTAAGAGAGAGTTTACTGCGTGCATTGAGCATGCCATGTAGACGTCCTAGAGCAAAAGCGGCGCGCGAACGCACCGTTTTTATGTGCTCTCGGAACGTAAGTCGGTAATCTAGAACCACGCCCAGGTATTTGGCTTTCTTTTCCCAAGGGATCTGTTGGCCGAAAAAAACCGCGCCTTTTTTTTTTTTTTTTTTTTGACGGACTTAGTTTTTAGCTCGAGGGAGCTTTAAAAACTTAACCGGACTAGGTGGCGAGGCACCAAATGCCTCCAGCCAGGGGCAACTTATAAACTAAGCAACACAGCTAAGGGTGTCCCCTGCGGGACTCGGACCTCGGCTTAGGGCGTTGCTGGGGGGGCAGCTAGGGACGGCTGGATCTGGGTTTAAATTATTTAGGGGCGAATTTAAAGCTACTGGCTCGGCACGGGCCGGCTCGAGCAAGGGACGGGGAGGATTACCGTTAAGGGGTCTTCGCGACGGGCCTCGCCGGCGAGGACGGTATATCGGGCGGCGTTTTTGTGCGTGTGTTTTGAGAGTGCTAGTCACTCTGTTTGACTCCTGCGCTAGGGTGATTTGGTCGTCAGGGTAAGTGAGTGCGTGCCTTGGGCGGCGCACTCTACTTATCTGAGAGGGTTTGTAGTCTACGCTACTGACCACAAGGGGATTAGGGTGAAGGGGGGCCAAATCGAAATAGCGCTTAGAGGCGCGTTTCATAAACTGCTTGATGGTAGGCAGTTTTAGGTCTAAGTGAAGGTCCCTATTGCGCACGTACCAAGGGGCGCCCGTGGCTTTGCGCATGAATCGGTTTTGGAGGGTCTGCATCCTATGGATAGCGGGACTTTCTATGTGAGCGAATACGACACTCGCATAGGTCATGATGGGGCGAATACACATCACGTAAATTCTCACCTTGTATTTAAGGGAGAGTTTACTGCGTGCATTGAGCATGCCATGTAGACGTCCTAGAGCAAAAGCGGCGCGCGAACGCACCGTTTTTATGTGCTCTCGGAACGTAAGTCGGTAATCTAGAACCACGCCCAGGTATTTGGCTTTCTTTTCCCAAGGGATCTGTTGGCCGAAGAGGGAGATGGGTTGGGCTTGAGCGGAGAGGTCGGAACTCTTGTGAAAGAGAACCGCCGCGCTCTTGGAGGGATTCACCTCTATTCTCCATTTCCTGAACCAATTCCCTAGGGCATTGACCGAGGATTGGAGAATTTTGGTGATGTTTGTTAGGCTGATGCCGGAATAATATATAGCCGTGTCGTCAGCGAATAGAGCCAACTGCGACTTGGATCTTTTTGGAATATCGCTGGTGTACAGCGTGAAAAGGAGAGGGGAGAGCACGGAGCCCTGAGGGACTCCGGCTCGGATAGGATGAGGGGACGAGAGTGTGCCGCCCTCTATACGATAGCGAAAGGTGCGATTCGACAGAAAATCTCGAATGATGAGCACGAGACGGTCTGGCACGTTGAATGAATATAGCTTGTAAATCAAGCCATTGTGCCAGACCTTGTCGAAGGCTTTCGCCACGTCGAAGAAGAGCATGCCAGTCGTCATACCGCGCTGGAATCCAGCGCTGATATGTTCGACTATGCGATGCACTTGGTGGATACAAGAGTGTTTGGTTCGAAAACCAAACTGCTCGTCGGGAATGAGATTATGGGATTCGGCAAATTTCTTTAATCGGGCATAGATAAGTCGCTCATAGATCTTCCCAAGGACTTTGAGGAGACTTATGGGGCGATAACTGGTGGGCTCTGACCTGGGTTTACCGGGTTTAGGGATACCGATGACGGTAGCTTCTTTCCACACTTGTGGGAAGATGTTATTATTTAATGCCGCATTGAAGATGGCGGTCATCAGAATGATCAGGGAGGCAGGGAAGAGCTTAACCACCTTGTTGGTGATGCCGTCTGAGCCGGGGGCTTTCCTGGGTCGTAGGTTTTGTACGATCGACCGGACTTCGTCCGCAGTGACGGGGGGGACGGGATCGTCTGGGTCGGGGGCGGGGGAGAGAGTGGAACTTACGGGGGCCGTAGGGTTATCGGGGGACAGCGAGAGGGCGACTCTACGTTCGACTTCGGCGTTCACCTCATTGAGGTGGGCCTTGTCTACTGGTAGAGTGCTAGGCGAGCATTGTGCCTCTAGACTGTCGGCTAGGCATTCGGCTTTTTCGTCGTCGTCAAAGGCGGGCCTTTGATTAGGACGGTTCAGAGGGGGCATTGTAGACTCTTGGTCGGACTTGAGCTTCCGGGTCAGCTGCCAGAAGGCCTGATGGGTGGGCTCCAGGTCCTTCAGCCAATTGTCCCAGCGGGCCTCGCGCAACTCATTTATGCGTTTCTTTACAGCACGCTGTAAATTGCGCATGTGAGCGCGGTTCGGCTCGCAAGGAAAATTGTCGTACGCTCTGATGGCCGCGTTCTTCTCCGTCACCAAGCCACGCACATCCTCCGGCAGATTCCAGCGGTTATCAAACTCCTCTGGAATCTGTCGTGAACATTCGTTCAACAGGGATTGTACATGGTCGGTGAGGGAGTCAATCGCGCCCGTCGCGTCGGCAACTGACACTATAGAGTCGGGGATGGCATCCAGGTGAACGGATGAAGTCGACTTGAGGCGTTCCTCGAGTTTCCTCCAATCCGTTATCACCTTTGTTGGAGCGGGCTGACCTGGATCTGAGGGGGCAAGTCTGGGGCCTAATACTAGGATCACAGGTCGGTGGTCGGAGTCTAACTCTTGTAGCGTCTCTAGAGAGCGTAAACCTAAGTTTACGTTCTCTAAGAGGGCTATGTCGAGTACGTCAGGTCTGTGGTTTACGTCAGCGGGATAGTGGGTGGGCATCATTGGGGCGATGATATCGTAATTCAGTAAGGTGCTCAGGTTATCAAGCTCTCTGCCTCTCTGGTTGTTCGAGTGGCAATTCCAGGCGACATTTTTCGCGTTAAGGTCACCTGCTATGATAACTGAGTCACCTAAGCCTAAGAGGGCTTCTAAGTCGGGACGTATGTGAAGCCTAGCGCTGCTAGGGGGGATATAAGCCGATACGATAGTTATCGGTTGGTAAAAACCGCGCCTCGCGCGCTCGGTATATTTATACTCGCACGGCGTAGCTGTGTCAGTGGTAGGGGTGTACATGGAAAGGAACTAAAACGCAAACAGCGCAGGCGCGCTCCAAACCAACAGCGCCGCGACAATAATTTTTGATTTATTCACTATAACTATATTATACTAATAGTTTATTAAAATTAATTAAATAATAGGTACCTAATTAGGTACCTATTTTTTATATATATATATATATATATATATATTATAGGTATGTAGTTATTCATACAATGTACTATGATGCATTATGAACCTGCTCGCATACCTAAAATACTAATAAGTAAACCTGTACGTTGTATACCTAGGTAGGTTTTTATTTATTTATTTGAGCAAGTAAATAATATTATGTATTTAACTACCTATGTGCATGTATCTATGTCATTCTATTCTATGTATTTTACCACACCCGAAGCAGGTAACTACCTCACAGATACGTAAGTGTACGTACTTAGGTAGGTAGGTAAGTAGGTAGGGGTAGGTGCTTAGGTTTGTATGTGTATTGTATTTTTAACGTTTTGACGGTGCTCAATATAGAAACGAATATTACTATTGTATTCATGAAAGTTTTGTTAGCCCTGAAAAGGGCTTTTTGGTTTGCGCTCTGTGAGCGCCGCGAGATAGAGGGTGAGCGCGAGCGTTGTCAGCATCTCTGTGCGTTGCCGCCTCCGGATTGATGGAGTGCTGCTGCTGCTGCTGCTGCTGCTGCTGCACACTGTGGGACAACAAAGCACGGGACGCGTCGCGCGCGCGCCGAGCCCTCACGGTCCCGAGGACGATACACGCACGCACTGGGACACGATGACAACATGATGATGATGACGACGACACACGATCGGTGATCGTGACGTTACGTCGTAGTCGCCGTCGCCGTCGCCGTGGCAGCGTTACCGTCGCCGGTGTCACGCGGACGCGCGACCACGGCTTACTTCTTAGCGGCGGACGCCTTCTTAGCGGCCGGCTTGGACTTGGGCGTGGCAGCCGCCTTCTTAGGTTTGGGCGCTTTAGGTTTCTTGGTGGGCGGCTTCGCGGTCTTCTTAGCCTTGGGTGCGGCGCCTCCCTTCGCCTTGGCCGGGGCGGCGGCCTTCTTGGCTGCTGGCTTCTTCTTAGCGGCGGCGGCTTTCTTGTCCCTGGCGGCCGCGCCAGCCGACGCCTTAGACTTTGAAGGCGAACCCGAAGCTGCCGATGCGGACGCGGCGGCCGCGGCGGCCTTCTTGGTCTTGGCGCCGGCCGCCGAAGCGGTGGCCTTCTTTGTCTTAGAGGCGGCGGACGCTGATTTCGCGGCGGCCGACTTGCCCGCGGCGCCGGCGGGCTTCTTCGCCGCTGCGGACTTGGACTCCAGCTTGAAAGATCCCGAGGCGCCCTTGCCCTTTGTCTGGATCAGGGCGCCAGATTCGACGGCGCTCTTCAGATATTTCCTTATGTACGGTGCAAGTTTTTCCGCGTCGACCTTGTACTGGGCCGCTATGTACTTCTTGATGGCTTGAAGCGAAGATCCGCTGCGCTCCTTCATCTCCTTAATGGCGCTGTTCACCATATCGGCCGTTTTGGGGTGGGTCGGTTTAGCCTTCGGCTTCTTCGCGCCGGCTGCGCCTCCAGCCTGTCTTGCTTGCTTCTTCGCTGGTGTAGCTGGAGCCGGAGATTCGGTGGCCACTGCGGTGTCTGCCATTTCAAACTATGTAGGTAGGTATTTATCACAATCGAAAAACACGCACTGTATATTAATTAATAAATGATTGCAAGTAAACAACCAGTTCACTCACAACACACGAAAGTGTCAATAGATAGACTGATAGCCTGATACGTAGTAGGACTCAGATGTCGCCACTTAAGAGGTTTTTCAAATTTCGAACGCGTACACTAAGGTACGACGAAACTTTACCGTAACGAGCGCCGCGATGTCGCGGGACGTTTTCTCGTATGAACACTTCAAACTTTTCACTAACACGTATCCGATATAATATAATTAAATAATGTTTATTACATTCGTAGACTGTATGTGTTTGGGTTTTCGTATAGTTCATGAACTTGGCTACGGTCGGATGTGCAATTTATGTGGGTGCCTTGCACATTCGAGCGGTCGCGGCGTTTTATTTTGGCGACTGCGTACCGAGCGCAGGTCGGGTCTCGTTCAAAATGTATTTTTCTCTATATAAGTGATAGTTATTAATTATCGAGGTCGACGCATCAACAGGGAAGATATCGAGCCTGACCGGCGACAGAAATTCGTAGTTATCGCACTTTGTTGCGTACCCATTATCGACCTAAAAGTGAACCGTCGTAAAACACGACGTAGCGCCCGCACCAACGCTAAGGAAGGACGGGCGGACGGACGCGACTCCGTTCAGGACAACACACGAGTGCAACGAATAATAATTAAAATATACAGATACTGTATACTGTAACGTTGAAAGACAAAAAAGTGCACCTCGGTTATTTATTATTATAATATAATATTGTATATTATAGGTACTTACTTAATAGGTAATAGCGAGCGAGCGTACAGTATATACAATAATTATTATGAACGCGAGTGCGAGTCTCGGTGTTTACTTGATGGTACAATACTTAGATCAAGTAAATACCTGCGCGATCCGACTAAAAGTATCTAATCAATATAATATTTATTAATATAGGTACTTACATAATATAATATCTACTTATGGTTATTAGGTACCTACTTACCCATTTAAAACCAAACAACCTTTATTAGTTTTAAAGTACCTAGGCATTATAATATTATCTTTTCGTATTGCAGGAATATCTATAATGTTATGTATGTACTTACTGACTGATTGACTAACTATCTATCAAGAGGATAGGTCTGCTTATGTAGGTAGGTACTTACTTACCCATAATATGGTAAAATTATTGTACCAACATTTATTTGTAATTTTTTTTTTCAGGTCTACTGCTGCTGGCGTCATTTTTGGCATCGTCACCAACACCGACCGACCGTCGGTGTTGGCTCCTGCATCCAGGCCAGCTTGCGAGCACCTACTTTGGTAAGTAAGTTTACACAACTACATATACGACTTCATAAATATACCTATCTATATGTATAGAATATTATTACTTATGTTATAGGTATTTGGCTAGTAAGTTAGTCAGTTTGGTTGGTAGGTAGGTAGGCAGGCAAGTTAAATACCTAACAATGAATATAATACTTAATTATAGTGAGTGAGTGAACGTTTCGGTTGACGGCTCTACACAAGAAACATATTATTTAATATCAGAATCATGTGCGGCCCTGAAAAGGGCCTTTTTTAATGTGCAGCATCTAGATACGCATGGTCGAACCGCGCGTGTCGTGTGGCATAATAGTAAACCATACCATACACCATCACTACACGCGTCCACCATTGTATGTAGAGCGGCGACGTGACGACGACTGAACGTAGTTAGTGTCTACGATTTAACCGCCGAAACCGTACAGGGTGCGACCCTGCCGCTTCAGAGCGTACACGACGTCCATAGCGGTGACGGTCTTCCTCTTAGCGTGCTCGGTGTATGTGACCGCATCGCGGATCACGTTCTCGAGGAACACCTTCAGCACGCCGCGGGTCTCTTCGTAAATCAGACCGGAGATACGTTTCACGCCGCCTCTGCGAGCCAGACGACGAATGGCTGGTTTCGTGATACCCTGGATGTTATCACGGAGCACTTTCCTGTGGCGCTTGGCTCCTCCTTTTCCCAGACCCTTTCCTCCCTTGCCGCGACCGGTCATGTTGCTTGTTTTGATGAGACTAAACACGAACGAACGAACTATATAACTGAACTGAACTTGTGCCGAGTGCTGCCGCTTGCTTGGCGAACTCGAACGGACGACTGGTTAAAAACGGTGCCATAGCCCCGCTTATATTTATACGTAGCGAGGATATCAGCGGCGGGAAGTGCGCGGGGCGAGGAGGGAGGCGTGCGGGCGACCGACCGACCGACGACGCACGAGCACGACGACACGACGTTCGTGGATTGATTTTGACTTTTGTGGAGACTAGGTACACTAGACATTATTAAACTCTTAAACACTAATAATTACTTACATTATGTACAATAATTTTATTGAGTAAGTACCTAACTCTTTCATAAGCCTCTATGGATATGGATCAATTATTTCTTCAAAATTATGCATTCATTTCATACCTATTTAAATCATAAACATGCGAGTTGGGCGATTTTATATAAGTATATATATATATATATATATATATATTTTTTTTTTTTTGTTTTAGAACGGTTTAAGTAAACTTCTTAACGTAAGTACATTACCTACTACTTACTTTGTTGATTTATTCTTATAATAATAATAATTATATGTGCAAATTTAGTAGTAGTTATATTAATAAATAGTAAAATAATGTATGTGTACTTATGTAAGTTCTTATACATATTTTATATATATAGATAGATAGATAAATCGTTTTTGAGCGTCTCCGATGTTAAGAAACTGATTATAAAAATCTGATACATATGTGGCCCTGAAAAGGGCCTTTTGTGTGTGAGCACACTGTTCCACAAACGTCGGTCTGTTTGTGCATCATTGTGTGCCGACGACGACGACGAGACGTTTAAGCGCGTTCGCCCCTAATCCTGCGCGCCAGCTGAATGTCCTTCGGCATAATGGTGACGCGTTTCGCATGAATCGCGCACAGGTTGGTGTCTTCGAAGAGACCCACGAGGTAAGCCTCGCTTGCCTCCTGCAGCGCCATCACAGCGGAGCTCTGGAAACGTAGATCGGTCTTGAAGTCCTGGGCGATTTCACGCACGAGACGCTGGAACGGAAGCTTGCGGATCAGAAGCTCTGTGCTCTTCTGGTAGCGACGGATCTCGCGGAGGGCCACAGTACCGGGCCTGTAGCGATGGGGTTTCTTTACGCCGCCTGTCGCTGGTGCGCTCTTGCGCGCAGCCTTAGTGGCGAGCTGTTTCCTCGGCGCCTTGCCACCGGTAGATTTACGAGCGGTCTGCTTAGTACGCGCCATTTTAACACCGAACGAACAACGCGAAGAATACTTTTCAAACAATTAATACGGGTACGCGTCGACCTGTACTCAGTACGGGCGTGCGAGAGAGAATAAAATTTTTGAAGCGCGTCACGGTCGTATTTATACTGTGTGGCTGGTAGGCGGGACGAACGCGCGCGACGCTGCGCGCCCTCTCGCCGACGAATAACGCACTAACTTATCTGAACAATTAAATTAATTATTATATTTTTTTTTTTTTTTGTATTATTTACGTTTATTATGTATGTATGTATGTATGTAACATTTTACTGTCTAAACCAGATAGATGATAATATTATATACGTAGTTATAAGGCCAAAAAAAAAAAAAAAAAAAAAAAAACCTAACAACCTAACCTAGCCTAAGTAAATTCGTTGCATTTTGAAGCTCAACTAATATTATAAATAATTGAACACAACGCGTTGCGAGCTGTTTTCGATCTTTGAGCGTAACATTTTTATAATATTATTATTATTAGTTATGTACATTTATTTATGACTTTGTGTCTATGTATTTATTTATAGTATAATATACATACCTATAAGTATATTAGTAATTATAAATTATTATATACATTACGTATAGGTAAGTATGTCTTGTACCTATGTATGCATGCACGACGTGTACGTATAATAATGTAAGTATGTAGGTGCCTACTACTCTCGACTTATACGATTAAATACTTATGCTGTAAAAAATATTTAGGCAGAGGGTGGGTTTAGATAATTAGGTAGGTAGGTAGGTAGGTAGGTAGGTACGTTTTGACGGACATCAAATTTAAGAAACGTGAATTTGATCACATGAAAACATTTGTGGCCCTGAAAAGGGCCTTTTGGTTTTGCGTGCGTGCGAGCGCGCGCGCGTACCCTATGGTCAGACGTGGTTTGTGATGAGTTTTTGTGTGCGCGACGTTGGATGTGCGAATTTAATCATGCTCATCGCGTACATACATAGGTACTTATATATACCTATATGGGTACGACGAAACAACACAATATTATTTACGCACACTCACCGGCGGGACCACTCATCATCGAAACACACGAACAGACCACACAGAGTTGTATCACGCAACGCACGCACACTGTACACACACACCACAATCGGCGTCGGGCGGCTCTCTCTAGCTACCGACCGCTCACTTGGAGCTGGTGTACTTGGTGACGGCCTTGGTGCCTTCACTGACGGCGTGCTTGGCGAGCTCGCCGGGCAGCAGCAGCCTGACGGACGTCTGCACCTCCCTCGACGTTATTGTGGACCTCTTGTTGTAGTGGGCGAGGCGGGAAGCTTCGGCAGCGATGCGCTCGAAGATGTCGTTCACGAACGAGTTCATGATGGACATCGCCTTGCTGGAGATACCGGTGTCGGGGTGCACCTGCTTCAACACCTTGTAGATGTAAATGGCGTAGCTCTCCTTCCTCTTGTGCTTCTTCTTTTTCTTATCAGTCTTGGAGATGTTCTTCTGGGCTTTGCCAGATTTCTTGGCGGCCTTACCACTCGTCTTGGGCGGCATTATGGTACAACAACGGATATATTGTACAAGAGTAAACAACACGTGCTACCGAAACGGCGTTCAGTCGCAGTATATTTTTTTCACAGCCGACCAACACTTATATTTATACGCTGCGCTCGGGTTAGACGTTAGTGACGAGCAGCGCCTTAATGATAGTCGCAGCGGACCAATAGCAACGTTCCAATAACACACCGGGACGCGGTCCGCGGGGCAAGAGGGAAGAGAGAGGGGCGGCGTGGAGGGGTTAGGGGGTCGCGTTGTGGTGTCGTCGCATTTTGGTTTAGTTAGATAGATTAGATTTGGTTCAGTGTAGAAACTTATTACCTATTTTTCATAGTAATTCGACCTAAAAAAAAAAAAAAAAAAAAAAAAGTAGGTACAGGACACAATATACACTGTATACATACATGTAACACGACCTATACTCGCATATATATATTAAAAAGGGAATCTTATTATATGGTACTATCATATAAATAATTTATATTTATTATTGTGTTTATTACCTATATGCACAGCACAGTGCACACTCTACCTGAGGAGTGCTTAGCCGCATGTTAACTTTAACTATGTAGGTATTTACCTAGGTAATCCATCCATCTATTTATTATAATTAATATCAAGTGTGTACCTATTTACATTGTTAAACTTATATTTATTCATGTATGTATTATATAGTTACCTACCTACATTATATTGATTAGCTATAATACCTATTTAATATTCTTCCAAGTATCATACTACTTAATGCACGTAGTAGGTAGGTATGTACCTATGTAAAGTATTTGCATGTGTGCGTGTCCGTGTCTGTGTGGTAGGCAGGTAGGTAGGTAGGTAGGTAGGTAGGTAGGTAGGTAGAGGTACGTTTTTGTTAGACGACAACACTGATAAAGAAACTGTCTTAGTTGGTTATATTAATAAACATTGACGAATCATATTGTGGCCCTGAAAAGGGCCTTTTGTTTAGAATACGAACGAGCCGAGGGCATCGCGCATTCCACATAGGCGTAATGTCGACGACGATGAGACGCCACTGTGTGGTGTCATGTCGCATGTCGAACGCACGAGGCAGTAGCGCCTTATTAAGCCTTCTTCTCGGTCTTCTTGGGGAGGAGTACGGCCTGGATGTTGGGCAGTACACCGCCTTGTGCGATGGTCACGCCGGAGAGCAGTTTGTTCAACTCTTCATCGTTGCGGATCGCCAATTGAAGGTGACGCGGGATGATCCTGGTCTTCTTGTTGTCCCTCGCGGCGTTGCCTGCCAACTCGAGAACTTCAGCGGCAAGATATTCCATCACGGCGGCCAAATAGACCGGAGCGCCGGCGCCCACTCGTTCAGCGTAGTTACCATTTCGGAGCAGCCTGTGTATACGTCCCACCGGAAACTGGAGTCCAGCACGGTTCGAGCGTGACTTTGCCTTTCCCTTGACCTTACCGCCTTTGCCGCGACCGGACATCGTCTGAGATTAGTGATTATTTACTATGAACACACAAAAACAACTGTAAACACGCACGCTCGTACGGACGTGTCGACAGCAAGAGTGGAGAATCTCTTATAAAAACCGCGCCTTTTTTTTTTTTTTTTTTTTTTTTTTTTTTTTGTCGGACATAGTTTTTAGCTCGAGGGAGCTTTAAAAACTTAACCGGACTAGGTGGCGAGGCACCAAATGCCTCCAGCCAGGGGCAACTTATAAACTAAGCAACACAGCTAAGGGTGTCCCCTGCGGGACTCGGACCTCGGCTTAGGGCGTTGCTGGGGGGGCAGCTAGGGACGGCTGGATCTGGGTTTAAATTATTTAGGGGCGAATTTAAAGCTACTGGCTCGGCACGGGCCGGCTCGAGCAAGGGACGGGGAGGATTACCGTTAAGGGGTCTTCGCGACGGGCCTCGCCGGCGAGGACGGTATATCGGGCGGCGTTTTTGTGCGTGTGTTTTGAGAGTGCTAGTCACTCTGCTTGATTCCTGCGCTAGGGTGATTAGGTCGTCAGGGTAAGTGAGTGCGTGCCTTGGGCGGCGCACTCTACTTATCTGAGAGGGTTTGTAGTCTACGCTACTGACCACAAGGGGATTAGGGTGAAGGGGGGCCAAATCGAAATAGCGCTTAGAGGCGCGTTTCATAAACTGCTTGATGGTAGGCAGTTTTAGGTCTAAGTGAAGGTCCCTATTGCGCACGTACCAAGGGGCGCCCGTGGCTTTGCGCATGAATCGGTTTTGGAGGGTCTGCATCCTATGGATAGCGGGACTTTCTATGTGAGCGAATACGACACTCGCATAGGTCATGATGGGGCGAATACACATCACGTAAATTCTCACCTTGTATTTAAGAGAGAGTTTACTGCGTGCATTGAGCATGCCATGTAGACGTCCTAGAGCAAAAGCGGCGCGCGAACGCACCGTTTTTATGTGCTCTCGGAACGTAAGTCGGTAATCTAGAACCACGCCCAGGTATTTGGCTTTCTTTTCCCAAGGGATCTGTTGGCCGAAAAAAACCGCGCCTTTTTTTTTTTTTTTTTTTTGACGGACTTAGTTTTTAGCTCGAGGGAGCTTTAAAAACTTAACCGGACTAGGTGGCGAGGCACCAAATGCCTCCAGCCAGGGGCAACTTATAAACTAAGCAACACAGCTAAGGGTGTCCCCTGCGGGACTCGGACCTCGGCTTAGGGCGTTGCTGGGGGGGCAGCTAGGGACGGCTGGATCTGGGTTTAAATTATTTAGGGGCGAATTTAAAGCTACTGGCTCGGCACGGGCCGGCTCGAGCAAGGGACGGGGAGGATTACCGTTAAGGGGTCTTCGCGACGGGCCTCGCCGGCGAGGACGGTATATCGGGCGGCGTTTTTGTGCGTGTGTTTTGAGAGTGCTAGTCACTCTGTTTGACTCCTGCGCTAGGGTGATTTGGTCGTCAGGGTAAGTGAGTGCGTGCCTTGGGCGGCGCACTCTACTTATCTGAGAGGGTTTGTAGTCTACGCTACTGACCACAAGGGGATTAGGGTGAAGGGGGGCCAAATCGAAATAGCGCTTAGAGGCGCGTTTCATAAACTGCTTGATGGTAGGCAGTTTTAGGTCTAAGTGAAGGTCCCTATTGCGCACGTACCAAGGGGCGCCCGTGGCTTTGCGCATGAATCGGTTTTGGAGGGTCTGCATCCTATGGATAGCGGGACTTTCTATGTGAGCGAATACGACACTCGCATAGGTCATGATGGGGCGAATACACATCACGTAAATTCTCACCTTGTATTTAAGGGAGAGTTTACTGCGTGCATTGAGCATGCCATGTAGACGTCCTAGAGCAAAAGCGGCGCGCGAACGCACCGTTTTTATGTGCTCTCGGAACGTAAGTCGGTAATCTAGAACCACGCCCAGGTATTTGGCTTTCTTTTCCCAAGGGATCTGTTGGCCGAAGAGGGAGATGGGTTGGGCTTGAGCGGAGAGGTCGGAACTCTTGTGAAAGAGAACCGCCGCGCTCTTGGAGGGATTCACCTCTATTCTCCATTTCCTGAACCAATTCCCTAGGGCATTGACCGAGGATTGGAGAATTTTGGTGATGTTTGTTAGGCTGATGCCGGAATAATATATAGCCGTGTCGTCAGCGAATAGAGCCAACTGCGACTTGGATCTTTTTGGAATATCGCTGGTGTACAGCGTGAAAAGGAGAGGGGAGAGCACGGAGCCCTGAGGGACTCCGGCTCGGATAGGATGAGGGGACGAGAGTGTGCCGCCCTCTATACGATAGCGAAAGGTGCGATTCGACAGAAAATCTCGAATGATGAGCACGAGACGGTCTGGCACGTTGAATGAATATAGCTTGTAAATCAAGCCATTGTGCCAGACCTTGTCGAAGGCTTTCGCCACGTCGAAGAAGAGCATGCCAGTCGTCATACCGCGCTGGAATCCAGCGCTGATATGTTCGACTATGCGATGCACTTGGTGGATACAAGAGTGTTTGGTTCGAAAACCAAACTGCTCGTCGGGAATGAGATTATGGGATTCGGCAAATTTCTTTAATCGGGCATAGATAAGTCGCTCATAGATCTTCCCAAGGACTTTGAGGAGACTTATGGGGCGATAACTGGTGGGCTCTGACCTGGGTTTACCGGGTTTAGGGATACCGATGACGGTAGCTTCTTTCCACACTTGTGGGAAGATGTTATTATTTAATGCCGCATTGAAGATGGCGGTCATCAGAATGATCAGGGAGGCAGGGAAGAGCTTAACCACCTTGTTGGTGATGCCGTCTGAGCCGGGGGCTTTCCTGGGTCGTAGGTTTTGTACGATCGACCGGACTTCGTCCGCAGTGACGGGGGGGACGGGATCGTCTGGGTCGGGGGCGGGGGAGAGAGTGGAACTTACGGGGGCCGTAGGGTTATCGGGGGACAGCGAGAGGGCGACTCTACGTTCGACTTCGGCGTTCACCTCATTGAGGTGGGCCTTGTCTACTGGTAGAGTGCTAGGCGAGCATTGTGCCTCTAGACTGTCGGCTAGGCATTCGGCTTTTTCGTCGTCGTCAAAGGCGGGCCTTTGATTAGGACGGTTCAGAGGGGGCATTGTAGACTCTTGGTCGGACTTGAGCTTCCGGGTCAGCTGCCAGAAGGCCTGATGGGTGGGCTCCAGGTCCTTCAGCCAATTGTCCCAGCGGGCCTCGCGCAACTCATTTATGCGTTTCTTTACAGCACGCTGTAAATTGCGCATGTGAGCGCGGTTCGGCTCGCAAGGAAAATTGTCGTACGCTCTGATGGCCGCGTTCTTCTCCGTCACCAAGCCACGCACATCCTCCGGCAGATTCCAGCGGTTATCAAACTCCTCTGGAATCTGTCGTGAACATTCGTTCAACAGGGATTGTACATGGTCGGTGAGGGAGTCAATCGCGCCCGTCGCGTCGGCAACTGACACTATAGAGTCGGGGATGGCATCCAGGTGAACGGATGAAGTCGACTTGAGGCGTTCCTCGAGTTTCCTCCAATCCGTTATCACCTTTGTTGGAGCGGGCTGACCTGGATCTGAGGGGGCAAGTCTGGGGCCTAATACTAGGATCACAGGTCGGTGGTCGGAGTCTAACTCTTGTAGCGTCTCTAGAGAGCGTAAACCTAAGTTTACGTTCTCTAAGAGGGCTATGTCGAGTACGTCAGGTCTGTGGTTTACGTCAGCGGGATAGTGGGTGGGCATCATTGGGGCGATGATATCGTAATTCAGTAAGGTGCTCAGGTTATCAAGCTCTCTGCCTCTCTGGTTGTTCGAGTGGCAATTCCAGGCGACATTTTTCGCGTTAAGGTCACCTGCTATGATAACTGAGTCACCTAAGCCTAAGAGGGCTTCTAAGTCGGGACGTATGTGAAGCCTAGCGCTGCTAGGGGGGATATAAGCCGATACGATAGTTATCGGTTGGTAAAAACCGCGCCTCGCGCGCTCGGTATATTTATACTCGCACGGCGTAGCTGTGTCAGTGGTAGGGGTGTACATGGAAAGGAACTAAAACGCAAACAGCGCAGGCGCGCTCCAAACCAACAGCGCCGCGACAATAATTTTTGATTTATTCACTATAACTATATTATACTAATAGTTTATTAAAATTAATTAAATAATAGGTACCTAATTAGGTACCTATTTTTTATATATATATATATATATATATATATTATAGGTATGTAGTTATTCATACAATGTACTATGATGCATTATGAACCTGCTCGCATACCTAAAATACTAATAAGTAAACCTGTACGTTGTATACCTAGGTAGGTTTTTATTTATTTATTTGAGCAAGTAAATAATATTATGTATTTAACTACCTATGTGCATGTATCTATGTCATTCTATTCTATGTATTTTACCACACCCGAAGCAGGTAACTACCTCACAGATACGTAAGTGTACGTACTTAGGTAGGTAGGTAAGTAGGTAGGGGTAGGTGCTTAGGTTTGTATGTGTATTGTATTTTTAACGTTTTGACGGTGCTCAATATAGAAACGAATATTACTATTGTATTCATGAAAGTTTTGTTAGCCCTGAAAAGGGCTTTTTGGTTTGCGCTCTGTGAGCGCCGCGAGATAGAGGGTGAGCGCGAGCGTTGTCAGCATCTCTGTGCGTTGCCGCCTCCGGATTGATGGAGTGCTGCTGCTGCTGCTGCTGCTGCTGCTGCACACTGTGGGACAACAAAGCACGGGACGCGTCGCGCGCGCGCCGAGCCCTCACGGTCCCGAGGACGATACACGCACGCACTGGGACACGATGACAACATGATGATGATGACGACGACACACGATCGGTGATCGTGACGTTACGTCGTAGTCGCCGTCGCCGTCGCCGTGGCAGCGTTACCGTCGCCGGTGTCACGCGGACGCGCGACCACGGCTTACTTCTTAGCGGCGGACGCCTTCTTAGCGGCCGGCTTGGACTTGGGCGTGGCAGCCGCCTTCTTAGGTTTGGGCGCTTTAGGTTTCTTGGTGGGCGGCTTCGCGGTCTTCTTAGCCTTGGGTGCGGCGCCTCCCTTCGCCTTGGCCGGGGCGGCGGCCTTCTTGGCTGCTGGCTTCTTCTTAGCGGCGGCGGCTTTCTTGTCCCTGGCGGCCGCGCCAGCCGACGCCTTAGACTTTGAAGGCGAACCCGAAGCTGCCGATGCGGACGCGGCGGCCGCGGCGGCCTTCTTGGTCTTGGCGCCGGCCGCCGAAGCGGTGGCCTTCTTTGTCTTAGAGGCGGCGGACGCTGATTTCGCGGCGGCCGACTTGCCCGCGGCGCCGGCGGGCTTCTTCGCCGCTGCGGACTTGGACTCCAGCTTGAAAGATCCCGAGGCGCCCTTGCCCTTTGTCTGGATCAGGGCGCCAGATTCGACGGCGCTCTTCAGATATTTCCTTATGTACGGTGCAAGTTTTTCCGCGTCGACCTTGTACTGGGCCGCTATGTACTTCTTGATGGCTTGAAGCGAAGATCCGCTGCGCTCCTTCATCTCCTTAATGGCGCTGTTCACCATATCGGCCGTTTTGGGGTGGGTCGGTTTAGCCTTCGGCTTCTTCGCGCCGGCTGCGCCTCCAGCCTGTCTTGCTTGCTTCTTCGCTGGTGTAGCTGGAGCCGGAGATTCGGTGGCCACTGCGGTGTCTGCCATTTCAAACTATGTAGGTAGGTATTTATCACAATCGAAAAACACGCACTGTATATTAATTAATAAATGATTGCAAGTAAACAACCAGTTCACTCACAACACACGAAAGTGTCAATAGATAGACTGATAGCCTGATACGTAGTAGGACTCAGATGTCGCCACTTAAGAGGTTTTTCAAATTTCGAACGCGTACACTAAGGTACGACGAAACTTTACCGTAACGAGCGCCGCGATGTCGCGGGACGTTTTCTCGTATGAACACTTCAAACTTTTCACTAACACGTATCCGATATAATATAATTAAATAATGTTTATTACATTCGTAGACTGTATGTGTTTGGGTTTTCGTATAGTTCATGAACTTGGCTACGGTCGGATGTGCAATTTATGTGGGTGCCTTGCACATTCGAGCGGTCGCGGCGTTTTATTTTGGCGACTGCGTACCGAGCGCAGGTCGGGTCTCGTTCAAAATGTATTTTTCTCTATATAAGTGATAGTTATTAATTATCGAGGTCGACGCATCAACAGGGAAGATATCGAGCCTGACCGGCGACAGAAATTCGTAGTTATCGCACTTTGTTGCGTACCCATTATCGACCTAAAAGTGAACCGTCGTAAAACACGACGTAGCGCCCGCACCAACGCTAAGGAAGGACGGGCGGACGGACGCGACTCCGTTCAGGACAACACACGAGTGCAACGAATAATAATTAAAATATACAGATACTGTATACTGTAACGTTGAAAGACAAAAAAGTGCACCTCGGTTATTTATTATTATAATATAATATTGTATATTATAGGTACTTACTTAATAGGTAATAGCGAGCGAGCGTACAGTATATACAATAATTATTATGAACGCGAGTGCGAGTCTCGGTGTTTACTTGATGGTACAATACTTAGATCAAGTAAATACCTGCGCGATCCGACTAAAAGTATCTAATCAATATAATATTTATTAATATAGGTACTTACATAATATAATATCTACTTATGGTTATTAGGTACCTACTTACCCATTTAAAACCAAACAACCTTTATTAGTTTTAAAGTACCTAGGCATTATAATATTATCTTTTCGTATTGCAGGAATATCTATAATGTTATGTATGTACTTACTGACTGATTGACTAACTATCTATCAAGAGGATAGGTCTGCTTATGTAGGTAGGTACTTACTTACCCATAATATGGTAAAATTATTGTACCAACATTTATTTGTAATTTTTTTTTTCAGGTCTACTGCTGCTGGCGTCATTTTTGGCATCGTCACCAACACCGACCGACCGTCGGTGTTGGCTCCTGCATCCAGGCCAGCTTGCGAGCACCTACTTTGGTAAGTAAGTTTACACAACTACATATACGACTTCATAAATATACCTATCTATATGTATAGAATATTATTACTTATGTTATAGGTATTTGGCTAGTAAGTTAGTCAGTTTGGTTGGTAGGTAGGTAGGCAGGCAAGTTAAATACCTAACAATGAATATAATACTTAATTATAGTGAGTGAGTGAACGTTTCGGTTGACGGCTCTACACAAGAAACATATTATTTAATATCAGAATCATGTGCGGCCCTGAAAAGGGCCTTTTTTAATGTGCAGCATCTAGATACGCATGGTCGAACCGCGCGTGTCGTGTGGCATAATAGTAAACCATACCATACACCATCACTACACGCGTCCACCATTGTATGTAGAGCGGCGACGTGACGACGACTGAACGTAGTTAGTGTCTACGATTTAACCGCCGAAACCGTACAGGGTGCGACCCTGCCGCTTCAGAGCGTACACGACGTCCATAGCGGTGACGGTCTTCCTCTTAGCGTGCTCGGTGTATGTGACCGCATCGCGGATCACGTTCTCGAGGAACACCTTCAGCACGCCGCGGGTCTCTTCGTAAATCAGACCGGAGATACGTTTCACGCCGCCTCTGCGAGCCAGACGACGAATGGCTGGTTTCGTGATACCCTGGATGTTATCACGGAGCACTTTCCTGTGGCGCTTGGCTCCTCCTTTTCCCAGACCCTTTCCTCCCTTGCCGCGACCGGTCATGTTGCTTGTTTTGATGAGACTAAACACGAACGAACGAACTATATAACTGAACTGAACTTGTGCCGAGTGCTGCCGCTTGCTTGGCGAACTCGAACGGACGACTGGTTAAAAACGGTGCCATAGCCCCGCTTATATTTATACGTAGCGAGGATATCAGCGGCGGGAAGTGCGCGGGGCGAGGAGGGAGGCGTGCGGGCGACCGACCGACCGACGACGCACGAGCACGACGACACGACGTTCGTGGATTGATTTTGACTTTTGTGGAGACTAGGTACACTAGACATTATTAAACTCTTAAACACTAATAATTACTTACATTATGTACAATAATTTTATTGAGTAAGTACCTAACTCTTTCATAAGCCTCTATGGATATGGATCAATTATTTCTTCAAAATTATGCATTCATTTCATACCTATTTAAATCATAAACATGCGAGTTGGGCGATTTTATATAAGTATATATATATATATATATATATATATTTTTTTTTTTTTGTTTTAGAACGGTTTAAGTAAACTTCTTAACGTAAGTACATTACCTACTACTTACTTTGTTGATTTATTCTTATAATAATAATAATTATATGTGCAAATTTAGTAGTAGTTATATTAATAAATAGTAAAATAATGTATGTGTACTTATGTAAGTTCTTATACATATTTTATATATATAGATAGATAGATAAATCGTTTTTGAGCGTCTCCGATGTTAAGAAACTGATTATAAAAATCTGATACATATGTGGCCCTGAAAAGGGCCTTTTGTGTGTGAGCACACTGTTCCACAAACGTCGGTCTGTTTGTGCATCATTGTGTGCCGACGACGACGACGAGACGTTTAAGCGCGTTCGCCCCTAATCCTGCGCGCCAGCTGAATGTCCTTCGGCATAATGGTGACGCGTTTCGCATGAATCGCGCACAGGTTGGTGTCTTCGAAGAGACCCACGAGGTAAGCCTCGCTTGCCTCCTGCAGCGCCATCACAGCGGAGCTCTGGAAACGTAGATCGGTCTTGAAGTCCTGGGCGATTTCACGCACGAGACGCTGGAACGGAAGCTTGCGGATCAGAAGCTCTGTGCTCTTCTGGTAGCGACGGATCTCGCGGAGGGCCACAGTACCGGGCCTGTAGCGATGGGGTTTCTTTACGCCGCCTGTCGCTGGTGCGCTCTTGCGCGCAGCCTTAGTGGCGAGCTGTTTCCTCGGCGCCTTGCCACCGGTAGATTTACGAGCGGTCTGCTTAGTACGCGCCATTTTAACACCGAACGAACAACGCGAAGAATACTTTTCAAACAATTAATACGGGTACGCGTCGACCTGTACTCAGTACGGGCGTGCGAGAGAGAATAAAATTTTTGAAGCGCGTCACGGTCGTATTTATACTGTGTGGCTGGTAGGCGGGACGAACGCGCGCGACGCTGCGCGCCCTCTCGCCGACGAATAACGCACTAACTTATCTGAACAATTAAATTAATTATTATATTTTTTTTTTTTTTTGTATTATTTACGTTTATTATGTATGTATGTATGTATGTAACATTTTACTGTCTAAACCAGATAGATGATAATATTATATACGTAGTTATAAGGCCAAAAAAAAAAAAAAAAAAAAAAAAACCTAACAACCTAACCTAGCCTAAGTAAATTCGTTGCATTTTGAAGCTCAACTAATATTATAAATAATTGAACACAACGCGTTGCGAGCTGTTTTCGATCTTTGAGCGTAACATTTTTATAATATTATTATTATTAGTTATGTACATTTATTTATGACTTTGTGTCTATGTATTTATTTATAGTATAATATACATACCTATAAGTATATTAGTAATTATAAATTATTATATACATTACGTATAGGTAAGTATGTCTTGTACCTATGTATGCATGCACGACGTGTACGTATAATAATGTAAGTATGTAGGTGCCTACTACTCTCGACTTATACGATTAAATACTTATGCTGTAAAAAATATTTAGGCAGAGGGTGGGTTTAGATAATTAGGTAGGTAGGTAGGTAGGTAGGTAGGTACGTTTTGACGGACATCAAATTTAAGAAACGTGAATTTGATCACATGAAAACATTTGTGGCCCTGAAAAGGGCCTTTTGGTTTTGCGTGCGTGCGAGCGCGCGCGCGTACCCTATGGTCAGACGTGGTTTGTGATGAGTTTTTGTGTGCGCGACGTTGGATGTGCGAATTTAATCATGCTCATCGCGTACATACATAGGTACTTATATATACCTATATGGGTACGACGAAACAACACAATATTATTTACGCACACTCACCGGCGGGACCACTCATCATCGAAACACACGAACAGACCACACAGAGTTGTATCACGCAACGCACGCACACTGTACACACACACCACAATCGGCGTCGGGCGGCTCTCTCTAGCTACCGACCGCTCACTTGGAGCTGGTGTACTTGGTGACGGCCTTGGTGCCTTCACTGACGGCGTGCTTGGCGAGCTCGCCGGGCAGCAGCAGCCTGACGGACGTCTGCACCTCCCTCGACGTTATTGTGGACCTCTTGTTGTAGTGGGCGAGGCGGGAAGCTTCGGCAGCGATGCGCTCGAAGATGTCGTTCACGAACGAGTTCATGATGGACATCGCCTTGCTGGAGATACCGGTGTCGGGGTGCACCTGCTTCAACACCTTGTAGATGTAAATGGCGTAGCTCTCCTTCCTCTTGTGCTTCTTCTTTTTCTTATCAGTCTTGGAGATGTTCTTCTGGGCTTTGCCAGATTTCTTGGCGGCCTTACCACTCGTCTTGGGCGGCATTATGGTACAACAACGGATATATTGTACAAGAGTAAACAACACGTGCTACCGAAACGGCGTTCAGTCGCAGTATATTTTTTTCACAGCCGACCAACACTTATATTTATACGCTGCGCTCGGGTTAGACGTTAGTGACGAGCAGCGCCTTAATGATAGTCGCAGCGGACCAATAGCAACGTTCCAATAACACACCGGGACGCGGTCCGCGGGGCAAGAGGGAAGAGAGAGGGGCGGCGTGGAGGGGTTAGGGGGTCGCGTTGTGGTGTCGTCGCATTTTGGTTTAGTTAGATAGATTAGATTTGGTTCAGTGTAGAAACTTATTACCTATTTTTCATAGTAATTCGACCTAAAAAAAAAAAAAAAAAAAAAAAAGTAGGTACAGGACACAATATACACTGTATACATACATGTAACACGACCTATACTCGCATATATATATTAAAAAGGGAATCTTATTATATGGTACTATCATATAAATAATTTATATTTATTATTGTGTTTATTACCTATATGCACAGCACAGTGCACACTCTACCTGAGGAGTGCTTAGCCGCATGTTAACTTTAACTATGTAGGTATTTACCTAGGTAATCCATCCATCTATTTATTATAATTAATATCAAGTGTGTACCTATTTACATTGTTAAACTTATATTTATTCATGTATGTATTATATAGTTACCTACCTACATTATATTGATTAGCTATAATACCTATTTAATATTCTTCCAAGTATCATACTACTTAATGCACGTAGTAGGTAGGTATGTACCTATGTAAAGTATTTGCATGTGTGCGTGTCCGTGTCTGTGTGGTAGGCAGGTAGGTAGGTAGGTAGGTAGGTAGGTAGGTAGGTAGAGGTACGTTTTTGTTAGACGACAACACTGATAAAGAAACTGTCTTAGTTGGTTATATTAATAAACATTGACGAATCATATTGTGGCCCTGAAAAGGGCCTTTTGTTTAGAATACGAACGAGCCGAGGGCATCGCGCATTCCACATAGGCGTAATGTCGACGACGATGAGACGCCACTGTGTGGTGTCATGTCGCATGTCGAACGCACGAGGCAGTAGCGCCTTATTAAGCCTTCTTCTCGGTCTTCTTGGGGAGGAGTACGGCCTGGATGTTGGGCAGTACACCGCCTTGTGCGATGGTCACGCCGGAGAGCAGTTTGTTCAACTCTTCATCGTTGCGGATCGCCAATTGAAGGTGACGCGGGATGATCCTGGTCTTCTTGTTGTCCCTCGCGGCGTTGCCTGCCAACTCGAGAACTTCAGCGGCAAGATATTCCATCACGGCGGCCAAATAGACCGGAGCGCCGGCGCCCACTCGTTCAGCGTAGTTACCATTTCGGAGCAGCCTGTGTATACGTCCCACCGGAAACTGGAGTCCAGCACGGTTCGAGCGTGACTTTGCCTTTCCCTTGACCTTACCGCCTTTGCCGCGACCGGACATCGTCTGAGATTAGTGATTATTTACTATGAACACACAAAAACAACTGTAAACACGCACGCTCGTACGGACGTGTCGACAGCAAGAGTGGAGAATCTCTTATAAAAACCGCGCCTTTTTTTTTTTTTTTTTTTTTTTTTTTTTTTTGTCGGACATAGTTTTTAGCTCGAGGGAGCTTTAAAAACTTAACCGGACTAGGTGGCGAGGCACCAAATGCCTCCAGCCAGGGGCAACTTATAAACTAAGCAACACAGCTAAGGGTGTCCCCTGCGGGACTCGGACCTCGGCTTAGGGCGTTGCTGGGGGGGCAGCTAGGGACGGCTGGATCTGGGTTTAAATTATTTAGGGGCGAATTTAAAGCTACTGGCTCGGCACGGGCCGGCTCGAGCAAGGGACGGGGAGGATTACCGTTAAGGGGTCTTCGCGACGGGCCTCGCCGGCGAGGACGGTATATCGGGCGGCGTTTTTGTGCGTGTGTTTTGAGAGTGCTAGTCACTCTGCTTGATTCCTGCGCTAGGGTGATTAGGTCGTCAGGGTAAGTGAGTGCGTGCCTTGGGCGGCGCACTCTACTTATCTGAGAGGGTTTGTAGTCTACGCTACTGACCACAAGGGGATTAGGGTGAAGGGGGGCCAAATCGAAATAGCGCTTAGAGGCGCGTTTCATAAACTGCTTGATGGTAGGCAGTTTTAGGTCTAAGTGAAGGTCCCTATTGCGCACGTACCAAGGGGCGCCCGTGGCTTTGCGCATGAATCGGTTTTGGAGGGTCTGCATCCTATGGATAGCGGGACTTTCTATGTGAGCGAATACGACACTCGCATAGGTCATGATGGGGCGAATACACATCACGTAAATTCTCACCTTGTATTTAAGAGAGAGTTTACTGCGTGCATTGAGCATGCCATGTAGACGTCCTAGAGCAAAAGCGGCGCGCGAACGCACCGTTTTTATGTGCTCTCGGAACGTAAGTCGGTAATCTAGAACCACGCCCAGGTATTTGGCTTTCTTTTCCCAAGGGATCTGTTGGCCGAAAAAAACCGCGCCTTTTTTTTTTTTTTTTTTTTGACGGACTTAGTTTTTAGCTCGAGGGAGCTTTAAAAACTTAACCGGACTAGGTGGCGAGGCACCAAATGCCTCCAGCCAGGGGCAACTTATAAACTAAGCAACACAGCTAAGGGTGTCCCCTGCGGGACTCGGACCTCGGCTTAGGGCGTTGCTGGGGGGGCAGCTAGGGACGGCTGGATCTGGGTTTAAATTATTTAGGGGCGAATTTAAAGCTACTGGCTCGGCACGGGCCGGCTCGAGCAAGGGACGGGGAGGATTACCGTTAAGGGGTCTTCGCGACGGGCCTCGCCGGCGAGGACGGTATATCGGGCGGCGTTTTTGTGCGTGTGTTTTGAGAGTGCTAGTCACTCTGTTTGACTCCTGCGCTAGGGTGATTTGGTCGTCAGGGTAAGTGAGTGCGTGCCTTGGGCGGCGCACTCTACTTATCTGAGAGGGTTTGTAGTCTACGCTACTGACCACAAGGGGATTAGGGTGAAGGGGGGCCAAATCGAAATAGCGCTTAGAGGCGCGTTTCATAAACTGCTTGATGGTAGGCAGTTTTAGGTCTAAGTGAAGGTCCCTATTGCGCACGTACCAAGGGGCGCCCGTGGCTTTGCGCATGAATCGGTTTTGGAGGGTCTGCATCCTATGGATAGCGGGACTTTCTATGTGAGCGAATACGACACTCGCATAGGTCATGATGGGGCGAATACACATCACGTAAATTCTCACCTTGTATTTAAGGGAGAGTTTACTGCGTGCATTGAGCATGCCATGTAGACGTCCTAGAGCAAAAGCGGCGCGCGAACGCACCGTTTTTATGTGCTCTCGGAACGTAAGTCGGTAATCTAGAACCACGCCCAGGTATTTGGCTTTCTTTTCCCAAGGGATCTGTTGGCCGAAGAGGGAGATGGGTTGGGCTTGAGCGGAGAGGTCGGAACTCTTGTGAAAGAGAACCGCCGCGCTCTTGGAGGGATTCACCTCTATTCTCCATTTCCTGAACCAATTCCCTAGGGCATTGACCGAGGATTGGAGAATTTTGGTGATGTTTGTTAGGCTGATGCCGGAATAATATATAGCCGTGTCGTCAGCGAATAGAGCCAACTGCGACTTGGATCTTTTTGGAATATCGCTGGTGTACAGCGTGAAAAGGAGAGGGGAGAGCACGGAGCCCTGAGGGACTCCGGCTCGGATAGGATGAGGGGACGAGAGTGTGCCGCCCTCTATACGATAGCGAAAGGTGCGATTCGACAGAAAATCTCGAATGATGAGCACGAGACGGTCTGGCACGTTGAATGAATATAGCTTGTAAATCAAGCCATTGTGCCAGACCTTGTCGAAGGCTTTCGCCACGTCGAAGAAGAGCATGCCAGTCGTCATACCGCGCTGGAATCCAGCGCTGATATGTTCGACTATGCGATGCACTTGGTGGATACAAGAGTGTTTGGTTCGAAAACCAAACTGCTCGTCGGGAATGAGATTATGGGATTCGGCAAATTTCTTTAATCGGGCATAGATAAGTCGCTCATAGATCTTCCCAAGGACTTTGAGGAGACTTATGGGGCGATAACTGGTGGGCTCTGACCTGGGTTTACCGGGTTTAGGGATACCGATGACGGTAGCTTCTTTCCACACTTGTGGGAAGATGTTATTATTTAATGCCGCATTGAAGATGGCGGTCATCAGAATGATCAGGGAGGCAGGGAAGAGCTTAACCACCTTGTTGGTGATGCCGTCTGAGCCGGGGGCTTTCCTGGGTCGTAGGTTTTGTACGATCGACCGGACTTCGTCCGCAGTGACGGGGGGGACGGGATCGTCTGGGTCGGGGGCGGGGGAGAGAGTGGAACTTACGGGGGCCGTAGGGTTATCGGGGGACAGCGAGAGGGCGACTCTACGTTCGACTTCGGCGTTCACCTCATTGAGGTGGGCCTTGTCTACTGGTAGAGTGCTAGGCGAGCATTGTGCCTCTAGACTGTCGGCTAGGCATTCGGCTTTTTCGTCGTCGTCAAAGGCGGGCCTTTGATTAGGACGGTTCAGAGGGGGCATTGTAGACTCTTGGTCGGACTTGAGCTTCCGGGTCAGCTGCCAGAAGGCCTGATGGGTGGGCTCCAGGTCCTTCAGCCAATTGTCCCAGCGGGCCTCGCGCAACTCATTTATGCGTTTCTTTACAGCACGCTGTAAATTGCGCATGTGAGCGCGGTTCGGCTCGCAAGGAAAATTGTCGTACGCTCTGATGGCCGCGTTCTTCTCCGTCACCAAGCCACGCACATCCTCCGGCAGATTCCAGCGGTTATCAAACTCCTCTGGAATCTGTCGTGAACATTCGTTCAACAGGGATTGTACATGGTCGGTGAGGGAGTCAATCGCGCCCGTCGCGTCGGCAACTGACACTATAGAGTCGGGGATGGCATCCAGGTGAACGGATGAAGTCGACTTGAGGCGTTCCTCGAGTTTCCTCCAATCCGTTATCACCTTTGTTGGAGCGGGCTGACCTGGATCTGAGGGGGCAAGTCTGGGGCCTAATACTAGGATCACAGGTCGGTGGTCGGAGTCTAACTCTTGTAGCGTCTCTAGAGAGCGTAAACCTAAGTTTACGTTCTCTAAGAGGGCTATGTCGAGTACGTCAGGTCTGTGGTTTACGTCAGCGGGATAGTGGGTGGGCATCATTGGGGCGATGATATCGTAATTCAGTAAGGTGCTCAGGTTATCAAGCTCTCTGCCTCTCTGGTTGTTCGAGTGGCAATTCCAGGCGACATTTTTCGCGTTAAGGTCACCTGCTATGATAACTGAGTCACCTAAGCCTAAGAGGGCTTCTAAGTCGGGACGTATGTGAAGCCTAGCGCTGCTAGGGGGGATATAAGCCGATACGATAGTTATCGGTTGGTAAAAACCGCGCCTCGCGCGCTCGGTATATTTATACTCGCACGGCGTAGCTGTGTCAGTGGTAGGGGTGTACATGGAAAGGAACTAAAACGCAAACAGCGCAGGCGCGCTCCAAACCAACAGCGCCGCGACAATAATTTTTGATTTATTCACTATAACTATATTATACTAATAGTTTATTAAAATTAATTAAATAATAGGTACCTAATTAGGTACCTATTTTTTATATATATATATATATATATATATATTATAGGTATGTAGTTATTCATACAATGTACTATGATGCATTATGAACCTGCTCGCATACCTAAAATACTAATAAGTAAACCTGTACGTTGTATACCTAGGTAGGTTTTTATTTATTTATTTGAGCAAGTAAATAATATTATGTATTTAACTACCTATGTGCATGTATCTATGTCATTCTATTCTATGTATTTTACCACACCCGAAGCAGGTAACTACCTCACAGATACGTAAGTGTACGTACTTAGGTAGGTAGGTAAGTAGGTAGGGGTAGGTGCTTAGGTTTGTATGTGTATTGTATTTTTAACGTTTTGACGGTGCTCAATATAGAAACGAATATTACTATTGTATTCATGAAAGTTTTGTTAGCCCTGAAAAGGGCTTTTTGGTTTGCGCTCTGTGAGCGCCGCGAGATAGAGGGTGAGCGCGAGCGTTGTCAGCATCTCTGTGCGTTGCCGCCTCCGGATTGATGGAGTGCTGCTGCTGCTGCTGCTGCTGCTGCTGCACACTGTGGGACAACAAAGCACGGGACGCGTCGCGCGCGCGCCGAGCCCTCACGGTCCCGAGGACGATACACGCACGCACTGGGACACGATGACAACATGATGATGATGACGACGACACACGATCGGTGATCGTGACGTTACGTCGTAGTCGCCGTCGCCGTCGCCGTGGCAGCGTTACCGTCGCCGGTGTCACGCGGACGCGCGACCACGGCTTACTTCTTAGCGGCGGACGCCTTCTTAGCGGCCGGCTTGGACTTGGGCGTGGCAGCCGCCTTCTTAGGTTTGGGCGCTTTAGGTTTCTTGGTGGGCGGCTTCGCGGTCTTCTTAGCCTTGGGTGCGGCGCCTCCCTTCGCCTTGGCCGGGGCGGCGGCCTTCTTGGCTGCTGGCTTCTTCTTAGCGGCGGCGGCTTTCTTGTCCCTGGCGGCCGCGCCAGCCGACGCCTTAGACTTTGAAGGCGAACCCGAAGCTGCCGATGCGGACGCGGCGGCCGCGGCGGCCTTCTTGGTCTTGGCGCCGGCCGCCGAAGCGGTGGCCTTCTTTGTCTTAGAGGCGGCGGACGCTGATTTCGCGGCGGCCGACTTGCCCGCGGCGCCGGCGGGCTTCTTCGCCGCTGCGGACTTGGACTCCAGCTTGAAAGATCCCGAGGCGCCCTTGCCCTTTGTCTGGATCAGGGCGCCAGATTCGACGGCGCTCTTCAGATATTTCCTTATGTACGGTGCAAGTTTTTCCGCGTCGACCTTGTACTGGGCCGCTATGTACTTCTTGATGGCTTGAAGCGAAGATCCGCTGCGCTCCTTCATCTCCTTAATGGCGCTGTTCACCATATCGGCCGTTTTGGGGTGGGTCGGTTTAGCCTTCGGCTTCTTCGCGCCGGCTGCGCCTCCAGCCTGTCTTGCTTGCTTCTTCGCTGGTGTAGCTGGAGCCGGAGATTCGGTGGCCACTGCGGTGTCTGCCATTTCAAACTATGTAGGTAGGTATTTATCACAATCGAAAAACACGCACTGTATATTAATTAATAAATGATTGCAAGTAAACAACCAGTTCACTCACAACACACGAAAGTGTCAATAGATAGACTGATAGCCTGATACGTAGTAGGACTCAGATGTCGCCACTTAAGAGGTTTTTCAAATTTCGAACGCGTACACTAAGGTACGACGAAACTTTACCGTAACGAGCGCCGCGATGTCGCGGGACGTTTTCTCGTATGAACACTTCAAACTTTTCACTAACACGTATCCGATATAATATAATTAAATAATGTTTATTACATTCGTAGACTGTATGTGTTTGGGTTTTCGTATAGTTCATGAACTTGGCTACGGTCGGATGTGCAATTTATGTGGGTGCCTTGCACATTCGAGCGGTCGCGGCGTTTTATTTTGGCGACTGCGTACCGAGCGCAGGTCGGGTCTCGTTCAAAATGTATTTTTCTCTATATAAGTGATAGTTATTAATTATCGAGGTCGACGCATCAACAGGGAAGATATCGAGCCTGACCGGCGACAGAAATTCGTAGTTATCGCACTTTGTTGCGTACCCATTATCGACCTAAAAGTGAACCGTCGTAAAACACGACGTAGCGCCCGCACCAACGCTAAGGAAGGACGGGCGGACGGACGCGACTCCGTTCAGGACAACACACGAGTGCAACGAATAATAATTAAAATATACAGATACTGTATACTGTAACGTTGAAAGACAAAAAAGTGCACCTCGGTTATTTATTATTATAATATAATATTGTATATTATAGGTACTTACTTAATAGGTAATAGCGAGCGAGCGTACAGTATATACAATAATTATTATGAACGCGAGTGCGAGTCTCGGTGTTTACTTGATGGTACAATACTTAGATCAAGTAAATACCTGCGCGATCCGACTAAAAGTATCTAATCAATATAATATTTATTAATATAGGTACTTACATAATATAATATCTACTTATGGTTATTAGGTACCTACTTACCCATTTAAAACCAAACAACCTTTATTAGTTTTAAAGTACCTAGGCATTATAATATTATCTTTTCGTATTGCAGGAATATCTATAATGTTATGTATGTACTTACTGACTGATTGACTAACTATCTATCAAGAGGATAGGTCTGCTTATGTAGGTAGGTACTTACTTACCCATAATATGGTAAAATTATTGTACCAACATTTATTTGTAATTTTTTTTTTCAGGTCTACTGCTGCTGGCGTCATTTTTGGCATCGTCACCAACACCGACCGACCGTCGGTGTTGGCTCCTGCATCCAGGCCAGCTTGCGAGCACCTACTTTGGTAAGTAAGTTTACACAACTACATATACGACTTCATAAATATACCTATCTATATGTATAGAATATTATTACTTATGTTATAGGTATTTGGCTAGTAAGTTAGTCAGTTTGGTTGGTAGGTAGGTAGGCAGGCAAGTTAAATACCTAACAATGAATATAATACTTAATTATAGTGAGTGAGTGAACGTTTCGGTTGACGGCTCTACACAAGAAACATATTATTTAATATCAGAATCATGTGCGGCCCTGAAAAGGGCCTTTTTTAATGTGCAGCATCTAGATACGCATGGTCGAACCGCGCGTGTCGTGTGGCATAATAGTAAACCATACCATACACCATCACTACACGCGTCCACCATTGTATGTAGAGCGGCGACGTGACGACGACTGAACGTAGTTAGTGTCTACGATTTAACCGCCGAAACCGTACAGGGTGCGACCCTGCCGCTTCAGAGCGTACACGACGTCCATAGCGGTGACGGTCTTCCTCTTAGCGTGCTCGGTGTATGTGACCGCATCGCGGATCACGTTCTCGAGGAACACCTTCAGCACGCCGCGGGTCTCTTCGTAAATCAGACCGGAGATACGTTTCACGCCGCCTCTGCGAGCCAGACGACGAATGGCTGGTTTCGTGATACCCTGGATGTTATCACGGAGCACTTTCCTGTGGCGCTTGGCTCCTCCTTTTCCCAGACCCTTTCCTCCCTTGCCGCGACCGGTCATGTTGCTTGTTTTGATGAGACTAAACACGAACGAACGAACTATATAACTGAACTGAACTTGTGCCGAGTGCTGCCGCTTGCTTGGCGAACTCGAACGGACGACTGGTTAAAAACGGTGCCATAGCCCCGCTTATATTTATACGTAGCGAGGATATCAGCGGCGGGAAGTGCGCGGGGCGAGGAGGGAGGCGTGCGGGCGACCGACCGACCGACGACGCACGAGCACG
>OZ043941.1:4355785-4443607 GCA_964056405.1 Acronicta alni | reverse complement strand
AATCTCATTCCCGACGAGCAGTTTGGTTTTCGAACCAAACACTCCTGTATCCACCAAGTGCATCGCATAGTCGAACATATCAGCGCTGGATTCCAGCGCGGTATGACGACTGGCATGCTTTTCTTCGACGTGGCGAAAGCCTTCGACAAGGTCTGGCACAATGGCTTGATTTACAAGCTATATTCATTCAACGTGCCAGACCGTCTCGTGCTCATCATTCGAGATTTTCTGTCGAATCGCACCTTTCGCTATCGTATAGAGGGCGGCACACTCTCGTCCCCCCATCCTATCCGAGCCGGAGTCCCTCAGGGCTCCGTGCTCTCCCCTCTCCTTTTCACGCTGTACACCAGCGATATTCCAAAAAGATCCAAGTCGCAGTTGGCTCTATTCGCTGACGACACGGCTATATATTATTCCGGCATCAGCCTAACAAACATCACCAAAATTCTCCAATCCTCAGTCAATGCCCTAGGGAATTGGTTCAGGAAATGGAGAATAGAGGTGAATCCCTCCAAGAGCGCGGCGGTTCTCTTTCACAAGAGTTCCGACCTCTCCGCTCAAGCCCAACCCATCTCCCTCTTCGGCCAACAGATCCCTTGGGAAAAGAAAGCCAAATACCTGGGCGTGGTTCTAGATTACCGACTTACGTTCCGAGAGCACATAAAAACGGTGCGTTCGCGCGCCGCTTTTGCTCTAGGACGTCTACATGGCATGCTCAATGCACGCAGTAAACTCTCCCTTAAATACAAGGTGAGAATTTACGTGATGTGTATTCGCCCCATCATGACCTATGCGAGTGTCGTATTCGCTCACATAGAAAGTCCCGCTATCCATAGGATGCAGACCCTCCAAAACCGATTCATGCGCAAAGCCACGGGCGCCCCTTGGTACGTGCGCAATAGGGACCTTCACTTAGACCTAAAACTGCCTACCATCAAGCAGTTTATGAAACGCGCCTCTAAGCGCTATTTCGATTTGGCCCCCCTTCACCCTAATCCCCTTGTAGTCAGTAGCGTAGACTACAAACCCTCTCAGATAAGTAGAGTGCGCCGCCCAAGGCACGCACTCACTTACCCTGACGACCAAATCACCCTAGCGCAGGAGTCAAACAGAGTGACTAGCACTCTCAAAACACACGCACAAAAACGCCGCCCGATATACCGTCCTCGCCGGCGAGGCCCGTCGCGAAGACCCCTTAACGGTAATCCTCCCCGTCCCTTGCTCGAGCCGGCCCGTGCCGAGCCAGTAGCTTTAAATTCGCCCATAAATAATTTAAACCCAGATCCAGCCGTCCCTAGCTGCCCCCCCAGCAACGCCCTAAGCCGAGGTTCGAGTCCCGCAGGGGACGCCCTTAGCTGTGTTGCTTAGTTTATAAGTTGCCCCTGGCTGGAGGCATTTGGTGCCTCGCCACCTAGTCCGGTTAAGTTTTTAAAGCTCCCTCGAGCTAAAAACTATGTCCGACCTAAAAAAAAAAAAAAAAAAAAAAAAGGCACCGTTTTTAACCAGTCGTCCGTTCGAGTTCGCCAAGCAAGCGGCAGCACTCGGCACAAGTTCAGTTCAGTTATATAGTTCGTTCGTTCGTGTTTAGTCTCATCAAAACAAGCAACATGACCGGTCGCGGCAAGGGAGGAAAGGGTCTGGGAAAAGGAGGAGCCAAGCGCCACAGGAAAGTGCTCCGTGATAACATCCAGGGTATCACGAAACCAGCCATTCGTCGTCTGGCTCGCAGAGGCGGCGTGAAACGTATCTCCGGTCTGATTTACGAAGAGACCCGCGGCGTGCTGAAGGTGTTCCTCGAGAACGTGATCCGCGATGCGGTCACATACACCGAGCACGCTAAGAGGAAGACCGTCACCGCTATGGACGTCGTGTACGCTCTGAAGCGGCAGGGTCGCACCCTGTACGGTTTCGGCGGTTAAATCGTAGACACTAACTACGTTCAGTCGTCGTCACGTCGCCGCTCTACATACAATGGTGGACGCGTGTAGTGATGGTGTATGGTATGGTTTACTATTATGCCACACGACACGCGCGGTTCGACCATGCGTATCTAGATGCTGCACATTAAAAAAGGCCCTTTTCAGGGCCGCACATGATTCTGATATTAAATAATATGTTTCTTGTGTAGAGCCGTCAACCGAAACGTTCACTCACTCACTATAATTAAGTATTATATTCATTGTTAGGTATTTAACTTGCCTGCCTACCTACCTACCAACCAAACTGACTAACTTACTAGCCAAATACCTATAACATAAGTAATAATATTCTATACATATAGATAGGTATATTTATGAAGTCGTATATGTAGTTGTGTAAACTTACTTACCAAAGTAGGTGCTCGCAAGCTGGCCTGGATGCAGGAGCCAACACCGACGGTCGGTCGGTGTTGGTGACGATGCCAAAAATGACGCCAGCAGCAGTAGACCTGAAAAAAAAAATTACAAATAAATGTTGGTACAATAATTTTACCATATTATGGGTAAGTAAGTACCTACCTACATAAGCAGACCTATCCTCTTGATAGATAGTTAGTCAATCAGTCAGTCAGTCAGTCAGTAAGTACATACATAACATTATAGATATTCCTGCAATACGAAAAGATAATATTATAATGCCTAGGTACTTTAAAACTAATAAAGGTTGTTTGGTTTTAAATGGGTAAGTAGGTACCTAATAACCATAAGTAGATATTATATTATGTAAGTACCTATATTAATAAATATTATATTGATTAGATACTTTTAGTCGGATCGCGCAGGTATTTACTTGATCTAAGTATTGTACCATCAAGTAAACACCGAGACTCGCACTCGCGTTCATAATAATTATTGTATATATACTGTACGCTCGCTCGCTATTACCTATTAAGTAAGTACCTATAATATACAATATTATATTATAATAATAAATAACCGAGGTGCACTTTTTTGTCTTTCAACGTTACAGTATACAGTATCTGTATATTTTAATTATTATTCGTTGCACTCGTGTGTTGTCCTGAACGGAGTCGCGTCCGTCCGCCCGTCCTTCCTTAGCGTTGGTGCGGGCGCTACGTCGTGTTTTACGACGGTTCACTTTTAGGTCGATAATGGGTACGCAACAAAGTGCGATAACTACGAATTTCTGTCGCCGGTCAGGCTCGATATCTTCCCTGTTGATGCGTCGACCTCGATAATTAATAACTATCACTTATATAGAGAAAAATACATTTTGAACGAGACCCGACCTGCGCTCGGTACGCAGTCGCCAAAATAAAACGCCGCGACCGCTCGAATGTGCAAGGCACCCACATAAATTGCACATCCGACCGTAGCCAAGTTCATGAACTATACGAAAACCCAAACACATACAGTCTACGAATGTAATAAACATTATTTAATTATATTATATCGGATACGTGTTAGTGAAAAGTTTGAAGTGTTCATACGAGAAAACGTCCCGCGACATCGCGGCGCTCGTTACGGTAAAGTTTCGTCGTACCTTAGTGTACGCGTTCGAAATTTGAAAAACCTCTTAAGTGGCGACATCTGAGTCCTACTACGTATCAGGCTATCAGTCTATCTATTGACACTTTCGTGTGTTGTGAGTGAACTGGTTGTTTACTTGCAATCATTTATTAATTAATATACAGTGCGTGTTTTTCGATTGTGATAAATACCTACCTACATAGTTTGAAATGGCAGACACCGCAGTGGCCACCGAATCTCCGGCTCCAGCTACACCAGCGAAGAAGCAAGCAAGACAGGCTGGAGGCGCAGCCGGCGCGAAGAAGCCGAAGGCTAAACCGACCCACCCCAAAACGGCCGATATGGTGAACAGCGCCATTAAGGAGATGAAGGAGCGCAGCGGATCTTCGCTTCAAGCCATCAAGAAGTACATAGCGGCCCAGTACAAGGTCGACGCGGAAAAACTTGCACCGTACATAAGGAAATATCTGAAGAGCGCCGTCGAATCTGGCGCCCTGATCCAGACAAAGGGCAAGGGCGCCTCGGGATCTTTCAAGCTGGAGTCCAAGTCCGCAGCGGCGAAGAAGCCCGCCGGCGCCGCGGGCAAGTCGGCCGCCGCGAAATCAGCGTCCGCCGCCTCTAAGACAAAGAAGGCCACCGCTTCGGCGGCCGGCGCCAAGACCAAGAAGGCCGCCGCGGCCGCCGCGTCCGCATCGGCAGCTTCGGGTTCGCCTTCAAAGTCTAAGGCGTCGGCTGGCGCGGCCGCCAGGGACAAGAAAGCCGCCGCCGCTAAGAAGAAGCCAGCAGCCAAGAAGGCCGCCGCCCCGGCCAAGGTGAAGGGAGGCGCCGCACCCAAGGCTAAGAAGACCGCGAAGCCGCCCACCAAGAAACCTAAAGCGCCCAAACCTAAGAAGGCGGCTGCCACGCCCAAGTCCAAGCCGGCCGCTAAGAAGGCGTCCGCCGCTAAGAAGTAAGCCGTGGTCGCGCGTCCGCGTGACACCGGCGACGGTAACGCTGCCACGGCGACGGCGACGGCGACTACGACGTAACGTCACGATCACCGATCGTGTGTCGTCGTCATCATCATCATGTTGTCATCGTGTCCCAGTGCGTGCGTGTATCGTCCTCGGGACCGTGAGGGCTCGGCGCGCGCGCGACGCGTCCCGTGCTTTGTTGTCCCACAGTGTGCAGCAGCAGCAGCAGCAGCAGCAGCACTCCATCAATCCGGAGGCGGCAACGCACAGAGATGCTGACAACGCTCGCGCTCACCCTCTATCTCGCGGCGCTCACAGAGCGCAAACCAAAAAGCCCTTTTCAGGGCTAACAAAACTTTCATGAATACAATAGTAATATTCGTTTCTATATTGAGCACCGTCAAAACGTTAAAAATACAATACACATACAAACCTAAGCACCTACCCCTACCTACCTAAGCACGTACACTTACGTATCTGTGAGGTAGTTACCTGTTTCGGGTGTGGTAAAATACATAGAATAGAATGACATAGATACATACATACACATAGGTAGTTAAATACATAATATTATTTACTTGCTCAAATAAATAAATAAAAACCTACCTAGGTATACAACGTACAGGTTTACTTATTAGTATTTTAGGTATGCGAGCAGGTTCATAATGCATCATAGTACATTGTATGAATAACTACATACCTATAATATATATATATATATATATATATAAAATAGGTTCCTAATTAGGTACCTATTATTTAATTAATTTTAATAAACTATTAGTATAATATAGTTATAGTGAATAAATCAAAAATTATTGTCGCGGCGCTGTTGGTGTGGAGCGCGCCTGCGCTGTTTGCGTTTTAGTTCCTTTCCATGTACACCCCTACCACTGACACAGCTACGCCGTGCGAGTATAAATATACCGAGCGCGCGAGGCGCGGTTTTTTATGCCCGATTAAAGAAATTTGCCGAATCCCATAATCTCATTCCCGACGAGCAGTTTGGTTTTCGAACCAAACACTCTTGTATCCACCAAGTGCATCGCATAGTCGAACATATCAGCGCTGGATTCCAGCGCGGTATGACGACTGCCATGCTCTTCTTCGACGTGGCGAAAGCCTTCGACAAGGTCTGGCACAATGGCTTGATTTACAAGCTATATTCATTCAACGTGCCAGACCGTCTCGTGCTCATCATTCGAGATTTTCTGTCGAATCGCACCTTTCGCTATCGTATAGAGGGCGGCACACTCTCGTCCCCCCATCCTATCCGAGCCGGAGTCCCTCAGGGCTCCGTGCTCTCCCCTCTCCTTTTCACGCTGTACACCAGCGATATTCCAAAAAGATCCAAGTCGCAGTTGGCTCTATTCGCTGACGACACGGCTATATATTATTCCGGCATCAGCCTAACAAACATCACCAAAATTCTCCAATCCTCGGTCAATGCCCTAGGGAATTGGTTCAGGAAATGGAGAATAGAGGTGAATCCCTCCAAGAGCGCGGCGGTTCTCTTTCACAAGAGTTCCGACCTCTCCGCTCAAGCCCAACCCATCTCCCTCTTCGGCCAACAGATCCCTTGGGAAAAGAAAGCCAAATACCTGGGCGTGGTTCTAGATTACCGACTTACGTTCCGAGAGCACATAAAAACGGTGCGTTCGCGCGCCGCTTTTGCTCTAGGACGTCTACATGGCATGCTCAATGCACGCAGTAAACTCTCCCTTAAATACAAGGTGAGAATTTACGTGATGTGTATTCGCCCCATCATGACCTATGCGAGTGTCGTATTCGCTCACATAGAAAGTCCCGCTATCCATAGGATGCAGACCCTCCAAAACCGATTCATGCGCAAAGCCACGGGCGCCCCTTGGTACGTGCGCAATAGGGACCTTCACTTAGACCTTAAACTGCCTACCATCAAGCAGTTTATGAAACGCGCCTCTAAGCGCTATTTCGATTTGGCCCCCCTTCACCCTAATCCCCTTGTAGTCAGTAGCGTAGACTACAAACCCTCTCAGATAAGTAGAGTGCGCCGCCCAAGGCACGCACTCACTTACCCTGACGACCAAATCACCCTAGCGCAGGAGTCAAACAGAGTGACTAGCACTCTCAAAACACACGCACAAAAACGCCGCCCGATATACCGTCCTCGCCGGCGAGGCCCGTCGCGAAGACCCCTTAACGGTAATCCTCCCCGTCCCTTGCTCGAGCCGGCCCGTGCCGAGCCAGTAGCTTTAAATTCGCCCATAAATAATTTAAACCCAGATCCAGCCGTCCCTAGCTGCCCCCCCAGCAACGCCCTAAGCCGAGGTTCGAGTCCCGCAGGGGACGCCCTTAGCTGTGTTGCTTAGTTTATAAGTTGCCCCTGGCTGGAGGCATTTGGTGCCTCGCCACCTAGTCCGGTTAAGTTTTTAAAGCTCCCTCGAGCTAAAAACTATGTCCGACCTAAAAAAAAAAAAAAAAAAAAAAAAAAGGCGCGGTTTTTATAAGAGATTCTCCACTCTTGCTGTCGACACGTCCGTACGAGCGTGCGTGTTTACAGTTGTTTTTGTGTGTTCATAGTAAATAATCACTAATCTCAGACGATGTCCGGTCGCGGCAAAGGCGGTAAGGTCAAGGGAAAGGCAAAGTCACGCTCGAACCGTGCTGGACTCCAGTTTCCGGTGGGACGTATACACAGGCTGCTCCGAAATGGTAACTACGCTGAACGAGTGGGCGCCGGCGCTCCGGTCTATTTGGCCGCCGTGATGGAATATCTTGCCGCTGAAGTTCTCGAGTTGGCAGGCAACGCCGCGAGGGACAACAAGAAGACCAGGATCATCCCGCGTCACCTTCAATTGGCGATCCGCAACGATGAAGAGTTGAACAAACTGCTCTCCGGCGTGACCATCGCACAAGGCGGTGTACTGCCCAACATCCAGGCCGTACTCCTCCCCAAGAAGACCGAGAAGAAGGCTTAATAAGGCGCTACTGCCTCGTGCGTTCGACATGCGACATGACACCACACAGTGGCGTCTCATCGTCGTCGACATTACGCCTATGTGGAATGCGCGATGCCCTCGGCTCGTTCGTATTCTAAACAAAAGGCCCTTTTCAGGGCCACAATATGATTCGTCAATGTTTATTAATATAACCAACTAAGACAGTTTCTTTATCAGTGTTGTCGTCTAACAAAAACGTACCTCTACCTACCTACCTGCCTACCACACAGACACGGACACGCACACATACAAATACTTTACATAGGTACATACCTACCTACTACGTGCATTAAGCAGTATGATACTTGGAAGAATATTAAATAGGTATTATAGCTAATCAATGTAATGTAGGTAGGTAACTATATAATACATACATGAATAAATATAAGTTTAACAATGTAAATAGGTACACACTTGATATTAATTATAATAAATAGATGGATGGATGGATTACCTAGGTAAATACCTACATAGTTAAAGTTAACATGCGGCTAAGCACTCCTCAGGTAGAGTGTGCACTGTGCTGTGCATATAGGTAATAAACACAATAATAAATATAAATTATTTATATGATAGTACCATATAATAAGATTCCCTTTTTAATTAATATATATATGCGAGTATAGGTCGTGTTACATGTATGTATACAGTGTATATTGTGTCCTGCACCTACTTTTTTTTTTTTTTTTTTTTTTTTTTTAGGTCGAATTACTATGAAAAATAGGTAATAAGTTTCTACACTGAACCAAATCTAATCTATCTAACTAAACCAAAATGCGACGACACCACAACGCGAGCCCCTAACCCCTCCACGCCGCCCCTCTCTCTTCCCTCTTGCCCCGCGGACCGCGTCCCGGTGTGTTATTGGAACGTTGCTATTGGTCCGCTGCGACTATCATTAAGGCGCTGCTCGTCACTAACGTCTAACCCGAGCGCAGCGTATAAATATAAGTGTTGGTCGGCCGTAAAAAAAATATACTGCGACTGAACGCCGTTTCGGTAGCACGTGTTGTTTACTCTTGTACAATATATCCGTTGTTGTACCATAATGCCGCCCAAGACGAGTGGTAAGGCCGCCAAGAAATCTGGCAAAGCCCAGAAGAACATCTCCAAGACTGATAAGAAAAAGAAGAAGCACAAGAGGAAGGAGAGCTACGCCATTTACATCTACAAGGTGTTGAAGCAGGTGCACCCCGACACCGGTATCTCCAGCAAGGCGATGTCCATCATGAACTCGTTCGTGAACGACATCTTCGAGCGCATCGCTGCCGAAGCTTCCCGCCTCGCCCACTACAACAAGAGGTCCACAATAACGTCGAGGGAGGTGCAGACGTCCGTCAGGCTGCTGCTGCCCGGCGAGCTCGCCAAGCACGCCGTCAGTGAAGGCACCAAGGCCGTCACCAAGTACACCAGCTCCAAGTGAGCGGTCGGTAGCTAGAGAGAGCCGCCCGACGCCGATTGTGGTGTGTGTGTACAGTGTGCGTGCGTTGCGTGATACAACTCTGTGTGGTCTGTTCGTGTGTTTCGATGATGAGTGGTCCCGCCGGTGAGTGTGCGTAAATAATATTGTGTTGTTTCGTCGTACCCATATAGGTATATATAAGTACCTATGTATGTACGCGATGAGCATGATTAAATTCGCACATCCAACGTCGCGCACACAAAAACTCATCACAAACCACGTCTGACCATAGGGTACGCGCGCGCGCTCGCACGCACGCAAAACCAAAAGGCCCTTTTCAGGGCCACAAATGTTTTCATGTGATCAAATTCACGTTTCTTAAATTTGATGTCCGTCAAAACGTACAAACCTACCTACCTAATTATCTAAACCCACCCTCTGCCTAAATATTTTTTACAGCATAAGTATTTAATCGTATAAGTCGAGAGTAGTAGGCACCTACATACTTACATTATTATACGTACACGTCGTGCATGCATACATAGGTACAAGACATACTTACCTATACGTAATGTATATAATAATTTATAATTACTAATATACTTATAGGTATGTATATTATACTATAAATAAATACATAGACACAAAGTCATAAATAAATGTACATAACTAATAATAATAATATTATAAAAATGTTACGCTCAAAGATCGAAAACAGCTCGCAACGCGTTGTGTTCAATTATTTATAATATTAGTTGAGCTTCAAAATGCAACGAATTTACTTAGGCTAGGTTAGGTTGTTAGGTTTTTTTTTTTTTTTGGCCTTATAACTACGTATATAATATTATCATCTATCTGGTTTAGACAGTAAAATGTTACATACATACATAATAAACGTAAATAATACAAAAAAAAAAAAAATAATAATAATTAATTTAATTGTTCAGATAAGTTAGTGCGTTATTCGTCGGCGAGAGGGCGCGCAGCGTCGCGCGCGTTCGTCCCGCCTACCAGCCACACAGTATAAATACGACCGTGACGCGCCTCAATAATTTTATTCTCTCTCGCACGCCCGTACTGAGTACAGGTCGACGCGTACCCGTATTAATTGTTTGAAAAGTATTCTTCGCGTTGTTCGTTCGGTGTTAAAATGGCGCGTACTAAGCAGACCGCTCGTAAATCTACCGGTGGCAAGGCGCCGAGGAAACAGCTCGCCACTAAGGCTGCGCGCAAGAGCGCACCAGCGACAGGTGGCGTAAAGAAACCCCATCGCTACAGGCCCGGTACTGTGGCCCTCCGCGAGATCCGTCGCTACCAGAAGAGCACAGAGCTTCTGATCCGCAAGCTTCCGTTCCAGCGTCTCGTGCGTGAAATCGCCCAGGACTTCAAGACCGATCTACGTTTCCAGAGCTCCGCTGTGATGGCGCTGCAGGAGGCAAGCGAGGCTTACCTCGTGGGTCTCTTCGAAGACACCAACCTGTGCGCGATTCATGCGAAACGCGTCACCATTATGCCGAAGGACATTCAGCTGGCGCGCAGGATTAGGGGCGAACGCGCTTAAACGTCTCGTCGTCGTCGTCGGCACACAATGATGCACAAACAGACCGACGTTTGTGGAACAGTGTGCTCACACACAAAAGGCCCTTTTCAGGGCCACATATGTATCAGATTTTTATAATCAGTTTCTTAACATCGGAGACGCTCAAAAACGATTTATCTATCTATCTATCTATATATATAAAATATGTATAAGAACTTACATAAGTACACATACATTATTTTACTATTTATTAATATAACGACTACTAAATTTGCACATATAATTATTATTATTATAAGAATAAATCAACAAAGTAAGTAGTAGGTAATGTACTTACGTTAAGAAGTTTACTTAAACCGTTCTAAAACAAAAAATAAATAAATATATATATATATATATATATACTTATATAAAATCGCCCAACTCGCATGTTTATGATTTAAATAGGTATGAAATGAATGCATAATTTTGAAGAAATAATTGATCCATATCCATAGAGGCTTATGAAAGAGTTAGGTACTTACTCAATAAAATTATTGTACATAATGTAAGTAATTATTAGTGTTTAAGAGTTTAATAATGTCTAGTGTACCTAGTCTCCACAAAAGTCAAAATCAATCCACGAACGTCGTGTCGTCGTGCTCGTGCGTCGTCGGTCGGTCGGTCGCCCGCACGCCTCCCTCCTCGCCCCGCGCACTTCCCGCCGCTGATATCCTCGCTACGTATAAATATAAGCGGGGCTATGGCACCGTTTTTAACCAGTCGTCCGTTCGAGTTCGCCAAGCAAGCGGCAGCACTCGGCACAAGTTCAGTTCAGTTATATAGTTCGTTCGTTCGTGTTTAGTCTCATCAAAACAAGCAACATGACCGGTCGCGGCAAGGGAGGAAAGGGTCTGGGAAAAGGAGGAGCCAAGCGCCACAGGAAAGTGCTCCGTGATAACATCCAGGGTATCACGAAACCAGCCATTCGTCGTCTGGCTCGCAGAGGCGGCGTGAAACGTATCTCCGGTCTGATTTACGAAGAGACCCGCGGCGTGCTGAAGGTGTTCCTCGAGAACGTGATCCGCGATGCGGTCACATACACCGAGCACGCTAAGAGGAAGACCGTCACCGCTATGGACGTCGTGTACGCTCTGAAGCGGCAGGGTCGCACCCTGTACGGTTTCGGCGGTTAAATCGTAGACACTAACTACGTTCAGTCGTCGTCACGTCGCCGCTCTACATACAATGGTGGACGCGTGTAGTGATGGTGTATGGTATGGTTTACTATTATGCCACACGACACGCGCGGTTCGACCATGCGTATCTAGATGCTGCACATTAAAAAAGGCCCTTTTCAGGGCCGCACATGATTCTGATATTAAATAATATGTTTCTTGTGTAGAGCCGTCAACCGAAACGTTCACTCACTCACTATAATTAAGTATTATATTCATTGTTAGGTATTTAACTTGCCTGCCTACCTACCTACCAACCAAACTGACTAACTTACTAGCCAAATACCTATAACATAAGTAATAATATTCTATACATATAGATAGGTATATTTATGAAGTCGTATATGTAGTTGTGTAAACTTACTTACCAAAGTAGGTGCTCGCAAGCTGGCCTGGATGCAGGAGCCAACACCGACGGTCGGTCGGTGTTGGTGACGATGCCAAAAATGACGCCAGCAGCAGTAGACCTGAAAAAAAAAATTACAAATAAATGTTGGTACAATAATTTTACCATATTATGGGTAAGTAAGTACCTACCTACATAAGCAGACCTATCCTCTTGATAGATAGTTAGTCAATCAGTCAGTCAGTAAGTACATACATAACATTATAGATATTCCTGCAATACGAAAAGATAATATTATAATGCCTAGGTACTTTAAAACTAATAAAGGTTGTTTGGTTTTAAATGGGTAAGTAGGTACCTAATAACCATAAGTAGATATTATATTATGTAAGTACCTATATTAATAAATATTATATTGATTAGATACTTTTAGTCGGATCGCGCAGGTATTTACTTGATCTAAGTATTGTACCATCAAGTAAACACCGAGACTCGCACTCGCGTTCATAATAATTATTGTATATATACTGTACGCTCGCTCGCTATTACCTATTAAGTAAGTACCTATAATATACAATATTATATTATAATAATAAATAACCGAGGTGCACTTTTTTGTCTTTCAACGTTACAGTATACAGTATCTGTATATTTTAATTATTATTCGTTGCACTCGTGTGTTGTCCTGAACGGAGTCGCGTCCGTCCGCCCGTCCTTCCTTAGCGTTGGTGCGGGCGCTACGTCGTGTTTTACGACGGTTCACTTTTAGGTCGATAATGGGTACGCAACAAAGTGCGATAACTACGAATTTCTGTCGCCGGTCAGGCTCGATATCTTCCCTGTTGATGCGTCGACCTCGATAATTAATAACTATCACTTATATAGAGAAAAATACATTTTGAACGAGACCCGACCTGCGCTCGGTACGCAGTCGCCAAAATAAAACGCCGCGACCGCTCGAATGTGCAAGGCACCCACATAAATTGCACATCCGACCGTAGCCAAGTTCATGAACTATACGAAAACCCAAACACATACAGTCTACGAATGTAATAAACATTATTTAATTATATTATATCGGATACGTGTTAGTGAAAAGTTTGAAGTGTTCATACGAGAAAACGTCCCGCGACATCGCGGCGCTCGTTACGGTAAAGTTTCGTCGTACCTTAGTGTACGCGTTCGAAATTTGAAAAACCTCTTAAGTGGCGACATCTGAGTCCTACTACGTATCAGGCTATCAGTCTATCTATTGACACTTTCGTGTGTTGTGAGTGAACTGGTTGTTTACTTGCAATCATTTATTAATTAATATACAGTGCGTGTTTTTCGATTGTGATAAATACCTACCTACATAGTTTGAAATGGCAGACACCGCAGTGGCCACCGAATCTCCGGCTCCAGCTACACCAGCGAAGAAGCAAGCAAGACAGGCTGGAGGCGCAGCCGGCGCGAAGAAGCCGAAGGCTAAACCGACCCACCCCAAAACGGCCGATATGGTGAACAGCGCCATTAAGGAGATGAAGGAGCGCAGCGGATCTTCGCTTCAAGCCATCAAGAAGTACATAGCGGCCCAGTACAAGGTCGACGCGGAAAAACTTGCACCGTACATAAGGAAATATCTGAAGAGCGCCGTCGAATCTGGCGCCCTGATCCAGACAAAGGGCAAGGGCGCCTCGGGATCTTTCAAGCTGGAGTCCAAGTCCGCAGCGGCGAAGAAGCCCGCCGGCGCCGCGGGCAAGTCGGCCGCCGCGAAATCAGCGTCCGCCGCCTCTAAGACAAAGAAGGCCACCGCTTCGGCGGCCGGCGCCAAGACCAAGAAGGCCGCCGCGTCCGCATCGGCAGCTTCGGGTTCGCCTTCAAAGTCTAAGGCGTCGGCTGGCGCGGCCGCCAGGGACAAGAAAGCCGCCGCCGCTAAGAAGAAGCCAGCAGCCAAGAAGGCCGCCGCCCCGGCCAAGGTGAAGGGAGGCGCCGCACCCAAGGCTAAGAAGACCGCGAAGCCGCCCACCAAGAAACCTAAAGCGCCCAAACCTAAGAAGGCGGCTGCCACGCCCAAGTCCAAGCCGGCCGCTAAGAAGGCGTCCGCCGCTAAGAAGTAAGCCGTGGTCGCGCGTCCGCGTGACACCGGCGACGGTAACGCTGCCACGGCGACGGCGACGGCGACTACGACGTAACGTCACGATCACCGATCGTGTGTCGTCGTCATCATCATCATGTTGTCATCGTGTCCCAGTGCGTGCGTGTATCGTCCTCGGGACCGTGAGGGCTCGGCGCGCGCGCGACGCGTCCCGTGCTTTGTTGTCCCACAGTGTGCAGCAGCAGCAGCAGCAGCAGCAGCACTCCATCAATCCGGAGGCGGCAACGCACAGAGATGCTGACAACGCTCGCGCTCACCCTCTATCTCGCGGCGCTCACAGAGCGCAAACCAAAAAGCCCTTTTCAGGGCTAACAAAACTTTCATGAATACAATAGTAATATTCGTTTCTATATTGAGCACCGTCAAAACGTTAAAAATACAATACACATACAAACCTAAGCACCTACCCCTACCTACCTAAGCACGTACACTTACGTATCTGTGAGGTAGTTACCTGTTTCGGGTGTGGTAAAATACATAGAATAGAATGACATAGATACATACATACACATAGGTAGTTAAATACATAATATTATTTACTTGCTCAAATAAATAAATAAAAACCTACCTAGGTATACAACGTACAGGTTTACTTATTAGTATTTTAGGTATGCGAGCAGGTTCATAATGCATCATAGTACATTGTATGAATAACTACATACCTATAATATATATATATTGTTTACGCCTATACATTTTACCAGAGCAAATCCACCATCTCATGTCATGTGTCTCTAATCGTTTATTTTTTGCAAACTTTTTTAACTGTCAATTATTGTCGTCGTTCAGTTCACACGTGATTGTACCTAACTAAAATTATTAAAATCAAGTATTAAAAGCTACCAAAAGCTTTTCATTGTGTCCAATACGAGACATAAAGTGGCGACCGTGACAGGACGATCTAGAACATCAAGAAATTTGAGCAATAATCAAGAAAAATACGATTACCAATAATTCGATGCCGGTCCGATTTCACATGCAACTATTTGACGATTTGGGATTTTAACTGCTTGATCTATGGAGACATCAAGTGCCAGCCACTGCAGCCACACCGGATTGTGACGAGAAAACAAATATAGTCAAGAAAATACCACTCCGCAGCCAGGCCAGTGCAGCTAAGTGCCCTTTCCTTCTACCTCCATCTAATTATCTAATCCTAAATTCCACAAAAGTAGTATTAGTTGAGCCAATAAGGTACCTATTCGCTAACTGATGAAATCATTATTCTATACAACAATTCATTATATTAAGTTTCTGCTAAATTACGCATTGTACCATCCATCATTACATAAATCCAACATTTTCATAACAAACGTCTTGTCGTCAAATCTAATTCAAGTTATAAACATATTTACGCCGAACGCTTCCAGGTAAACCGGTCTTCGGCACGGCTACGCTCGCCGTCCGGTGCATTGATAACAAACAGCTGTTATCTGTGCATATAACTAAGCATATACAACGTGACACTGCTTGCCGTTTCTACTGACTTGAGGAGCGTGAGAATTCTTTATTATTATAATAATACGTTTTAAGTTCATTGGAAGTTTTGATTTCATCACTCGCCTTCTATATAATACAAATTCTATTACTTAAATCACTACACAATTAATCTAAACCTATTCAAAGTACAATGAATAAAGAAAGAAGTGATGGAAGCGAAGCTTCTAAAGGCGGAATTTCATCGACTTTGCAAGTACTTCTCACGAAACGTAGTTCCATAAAAGGTCAAATTACAAAGTTTAAAAACTACTTGTCGAATTTATCTGTAAATCCAACTTTAAGTACAATTGAATTAGCCGAATTAAATTTAAAATTAAGTAAATTTGAGTCATTGTCTAACAAATTTGATGACTTGCAAAGTCAAATAGAGGTTTTAAATTCCGAAGATTTATCGGTTGAGATTGATGAAAGAGATGACATTGAGCAGTTGTTTATTGGTAACATCGCGTTTGCTCAAAGCGTAATACAGAGACACTCAACTTTAAGAAGTGAGGAAACAAGTCGAGACCTAAATTCCTCGCATATTTCAGCTCAATGTTCACTCAATCATCATGAAGTAAGTTTCAAACTACCGCAAATTCAAATTTCTAAATTCGACGGCACTTACTTCCGATGGCTTGAGTTCCGTGACACTTACCTTTCGTTAATACATAACAATGAACGTATATTACCCATACATAAATTTCATTACCTTTCTTCTTATTTGGAGGGCGATGCCGCTAGAATTGTATCCAATTTGGAGATATGTAGTGCAAATTATGATATTGCTTGGACATTACTTTGCGAGCGGTATGATAATAAACGGCAACTTATTACCCACCACTTAAATTCTTTACTAAACATAAGTGCCTTCACTCGCGAGTCTGAACGATCGTTAAGGTTCATGGTTGACCATGTTACTAAAAACTTACGCGCACTATCGAGCCTTAACCAACCTACTGACCAATGGGATGTACTAGTTATTCATATTATGTGTACTAAACTTGATAGTCGAACTTTAACCAAGTGGGAAGAATATCGCAATAGCTTAGACGATATTCCTAATCTAAAACAATTTCATAAATTCCTTATAGATCGTGCGGATGTGTTAGAATCAATTAACCGCAACAAATCTGAACCTAATTCTAAACCTATAAATCATCTTCAAAAAAAATCTAATCTTTCACAGACTAAAGCATTTTCCAGTTCTTCACAAAATAGTTTTTCTAATTCAATTCGATGCGTGATCTGCCAGGGAGAGCACAGAATTTATGATTGTCAAATATTTAAGGCAAAGAGTGTAAGCGATAGAAAGGCTGAAGTGACTAAATTAAATCTTTGTTTAAATTGCCTACGGCCTGGACACTCTGTCAGAGTTTGTCGGATGGGACCGTGTCGTGATTGTAAGAGAAGGCACAACACGCTACTTCATGTCCCTACAGAACCCATAGCTACAAGTGATGTCTCTGAAGGTACCCCTCAAAGTTCTATAGCAACTTTTTCAAAACAACTTAATGAAGTTTTACTTTCAACCGCAATTATTGATATTGTTAATCCTGTAACAAACGACACAGAGCGAGTACGTATCCTTTTGGACTGTGGAAGTCAATCTTCCTTTATTACAAAAACGCTTCAGAAAAGACTTTCTTTAAGCACTAATTCTATAAATAAAATAAATATAATCGGTATAGGAAATACTTATACTAATCAGGTGACTGAAAGCTGTTTAGCCAAGTTATCGTCATTGCATAACTCTTTCAGCATCACAGTTAGCTTGCTGGTTCTTAATGAACTGACAGGTCCGCTGCCAAAATCTTCTATTGATGTAAGTCAATATTTTTCACTAATCAAAGACTTTAATTTAGCTGATCCTAAATTTAATCGGCCAGCAGAAATCGATATTCTGCTTGGTGCAGACATATTCTGGGATATTCTTGGCTGTGAGCAGCATACTCTCGGTCCTAATCTTCCTAAATTAAGAAGTTCCCAGTTTGGTTGGCTAATAGCAGGTCCTATTTACTCAACGTCAAATAAACCTACTAAACTTCAATGTCATCATGCTATTACTAGTGAAATCGATTCTTATGAAACTCTAAATAAACAAATCGCTAAGTTCTGGGAGCTGGAAGAGCTGCCCCAAAAGGTTTCTCTTAGCGAAAGCGAGCAAGAGTGTGAAAGTCATTTTATAAATCACACTACTCGGCTACCCTCAGGCAGGTTTTGTGTCCGACTACCCCTGAAAGATTCACCTGATTGCTTAGGCGAATCCTATAACCTCGCTAAGAGACGATTGTTATCATTAGAAAACCGGTTCCGTAGGCAACCCAATATAAAAGCACAATACTTAGACTTCCTTCAAGAATATTCTGATTTAAGACATCTTTCTGAATCACCTATCACAAAGCCCACCCAGTCTTATTTTTTATGTCACCATGCAGTTTTTAAAGAAGACAGTGAGTCTACAAAAACTCGCGTCGTTTTTGACGGGTCCGCTCCTACTACATCTGGCTTTTCTGTCAACGACATCCTCATGATAGGCCCCAACATGCAAGACTCTCTTCTCTCCATACTGATTAGAGCTCGTCAGTATAAGTACGTCCTCACTGGTGATATCGAAAAAATGTATCGCCAGGTGCAGGTACACGCTGACGACCAAAATTTACAATTGATCTTATGGAGAGAAAATGAGACTATGCCTATCAAAACATTGAAGCTAGGTACTGTAACTTACGGACTTGCAAGTTCCAGCTACTTAAGCACAAGATGTCTTTGGCAGCTGGGTGAGGAGTGCAAGGACCCCCTTATTAAAACCATCATTCAGCATGATTTTTATGTGGATGACTTATATACAGGCTGTGATTCTGAACAAGAATTAATATATTTACAAAAATCAATAACTGAAACTTTAAAACAGGGTTGTTTCAACCTGCGCAAGTTTAAATCAAATGTGCCTACTATTTACAACTATTCTAAATCAGACGACAAATTAATTACTAGTGAATCTTCCAGCACCCTTGGTATGGGCTGGAATCCAGAATCAGATACAATACATTATAAGTTTAAAATTCCGTCAGAAAGTACTATAATTACTAAAAGATTTATTTTATCTTCTTCATTCAAGGTTTTCGATCCTATGGGTTTATTGAGTCCTTGTATAATACTACCTAAAATACTAATTCAAACTTTGTGGCTCCAAAAAATAGGTTGGGATGAACCTGTTCCTCAAAACATTTCAGCTTCTTGGATCCAGTTCCTAAGTTCCCTGTCATCTTTGTCAAATTTACTAATACCTAGATATGTTTTTTGCAGTAATCCTGATCAAATCGAATTTCACTCTTTCTGCGACGCTTCTCAGTCTGCATACGGTGCCTGTGTGTACGCGAGGACTGTTGACTCAGACAACCAGGTCACCGTTAGACTACTTTGTGCGAAGTCAAAGGTCGCTCCAATAAAGGCAACCACCATACCACGCCTCGAACTCTGCGCAGCTCTACTTGCAGCTAAGCTCTGTAAAACTGTTCTTGAATCAACACGTAACAAATCCATCTGTTTTTATCACTGGTCCGACTCAAGTGTCGTATTAGGATGGTTAAAGACAAGTTTTCGCGACTTAAAGACATTTGTCGCAAATAGAGTTGCCGAGATATGTGATCTAACTAGCTCGAATTCGTGGCGTTATGTACCAACATCCTCAAATCCCGCTGATCTTATTTCAAGAGGTGTCTATCCGGATAAAATTGAGAATACAAAATTATGGTGGTCTGGACCTGATTTTTTATTACTGCCTGAAACCGAATGGCCTATTTTAAATTCAAATACAAGCTGTCATTTACCAGAAATAAAATCTCATATCGTTGAGACTACTCAACCATGTGTTAACTTTTCAAGGTTCTCTAATTTTAATAGATTGAAAAGATCATTTGCCTACGTTTTAAGATTTATCTATAATTTAAAAAATCGTGAAAATCAAATATTTTCTAATTTTACAGTCGACGAATTAAATCATTCTTTTTATCATCTTTGCCGTCTATCACAACTCCAATCTTTTCCTTCCGAATACGACATATTATTAAAGGGTAAAACATTAAGCTCCAAATCAAATATATTGTCATTAACCCCATTTTTTGATGAGACTTATAAAGTGCTTCGTGTGGGTGGTCGTCTTGATGCATCCGATTTCAATTTCAACCAGAAACACCCTATTCTTCTTCATTCTTCTAATCGTTTTTCTCGCTTGTTTTTCGAGTACGAGCATAAACGAAACTTGCACGCTGGACCACAACTATTGTTATCACTAGTACGCGATGTCATATGGCCCATCAATGGCCGACATCTATCTCGGCGTACTGTTTTTAATTGTGTGGTGTGCAGGCGTCATCAGGGTAAGACATTGCATCCTCTGATGGGAAATCTACCAAGGCAACGAGTTACTGTAGATTTTCCATTCAATACAGTGGGAATAGACTTTGCAGGCCCATTCTATATTATAAACCGGAAGGGACGTGGGTCAAGGGTAATCAAATGCTATCTTTGCTTGTTCGTCTGCCTAAGATTTAAGTGCATTCACTTGGAAGCTACAAGCGACCTTACAAAAGATGCCTTCATTTTGACTTTTCGACGTTTTGTAGCTCGTCGCGGCAAGCCATCGGAAGTATTTTGTGACAACGGACGAAACTTCGTTGCCGCGGCCAAAGAATTTAGTGATTTTATTAAAGTAAATAAAGCCTCCCTGTCTGACTTTGCAAGTGAAGAAGGTATCAAATTCGTCTTTTCTCCTTCTTACGCTCCACACTTCGGTGGGATATGGGAAGCTGGCGTCAAATCCGCGAAACACCACATTAAGCGCGTAATGGGCAACAGCCACTTGACATTTGAAGAGTTAAGTACCTTATTTTCTCAAGTAGAAGCTATTCTCAATAGCCGTCCTATGTGTCCTCTATCACCTTCCCCCAATGAATTTTCCGCCCTCACTCCTGGGCACTTTTTAATCGGCCGACCATTAACTGCACTGCCTTTTCCAATATTCAAAGAACAAAATTCAAACCATTTGCAACGCTATTCTCGTCTCGAACAAATGCGTCAACATTTTTGGATCCGCTGGCAGAAAGAATACGTGGCAGAACTGCAGCAACGGACCAAATGGAAAAGCAACACCTCCCACCTAAAGTCAGGCGACTTGGTTCTCATTCAAGAAGATCAAGCACCTCCACTGTGCTGGCGCCTTGGTCGAGTGGAAAGGCTGTTCACCGGTCCCGACAATATAGCTCGCGTCGCAGAAATAAGGACTACCAAAGGATCTCTGCGACGACCACTTACTCGTATCTGTCCGCTACCTTCGGCCGAAGACCTAGATTGTTGAAGATCTCCTGCTCCAGACCTTCAACGAGGGGGAAGATGTTTACGCCTATACATTTTACCAGAGCAAATCCACCATCTCATGTCATGTGTCTCTAATCGTTTATTTTTTGCAAACTTTTTTAACTGTCAATTATTGTCGTCGTTCAGTTCACACGTGATTGTACCTAACTAAAATTATTAAAATCAAGTATTAAAAGCTACCAAAAGCTTTTCATTGTGTCCAATACGAGACATATATATATATATATATAAAATAGGTTCCTAATTAGGTACCTATTATTTAATTAATTTTAATAAACTATTAGTATAATATAGTTATAGTGAATAAATCAAAAATTATTGTCGCGGCGCTGTTGGTGTGGAGCGCGCCTGCGCTGTTTGCGTTTTAGTTCCTTTCCATGTACACCCCTACCACTGACACAGCTACGCCGTGCGAGTATAAATATACCGAGCGCGCGAGGCGCGGTTTTTATAAGAGATTCTCCACTCTTGCTGTCGACACGTCCGTACGAGCGTGCGTGTTTACAGTTGTTTTTGTGTGTTCATAGTAAATAATCACTAATCTCAGACGATGTCCGGTCGCGGCAAAGGCGGTAAGGTCAAGGGAAAGGCAAAGTCACGCTCGAACCGTGCTGGACTCCAGTTTCCGGTGGGACGTATACACAGGCTGCTCCGAAATGGTAACTACGCTGAACGAGTGGGCGCCGGCGCTCCGGTCTATTTGGCCGCCGTGATGGAATATCTTGCCGCTGAAGTTCTCGAGTTGGCAGGCAACGCCGCGAGGGACAACAAGAAGACCAGGATCATCCCGCGTCACCTTCAATTGGCGATCCGCAACGATGAAGAGTTGAACAAACTGCTCTCCGGCGTGACCATCGCACAAGGCGGTGTACTGCCCAACATCCAGGCCGTACTCCTCCCCAAGAAGACCGAGAAGAAGGCTTAATAAGGCGCTACTGCCTCGTGCGTTCGACATGCGACATGACACCACACAGTGGCGTCTCATCGTCGTCGACATTACGCCTATGTGGAATGCGCGATGCCCTCGGCTCGTTCGTATTCTAAACAAAAGGCCCTTTTCAGGGCCACAATATGATTCGTCAATGTTTATTAATATAACCAACTAAGACAGTTTCTTTATCAGTGTTGTCGTCTAACAAAAACGTACCTCTACCTACCTACCTGCCTACCACACAGACACGGACACGCACACATACAAATACTTTACATAGGTACATACCTACCTACTACGTGCATTAAGCAGTATGATACTTGGAAGAATATTAAATAGGTATTATAGCTAATCAATGTAATGTAGGTAGGTAACTATATAATACATACATGAATAAATATAAGTTTAACAATGTAAATAGGTACACACTTGATATTAATTATAATAAATAGATGGATGGATGGATTACCTAGGTAAATACCTACATAGTTAAAGTTAACATGCGGCTAAGCACTCCTCAGGTAGAGTGTGCACTGTGCTGTGCATATAGGTAATAAACACAATAATAAATATAAATTATTTATATGATAGTACCATATAATAAGATTCCCTTTTTAATTAATATATATATGCGAGTATAGGTCGTGTTACATGTATGTATACAGTGTATATTGTGTCCTGCACCTACTTTTTTTTTTTTTTTTTTTTTTTTTTTAGGTCGAATTACTATGAAAAATAGGTAATAAGTTTCTACACTGAACCAAATCTAATCTATCTAACTAAACCAAAATGCGACGACACCACAACGCGAGCCCCTAACCCCTCCACGCCGCCCCTCTCTCTTCCCTCTTGCCCCGCGGACCGCGTCCCGGTGTGTTATTGGAACGTTGCTATTGGTCCGCTGCGACTATCATTAAGGCGCTGCTCGTCACTAACGTCTAACCCGAGCGCAGCGTATAAATATAAGTGTTGGTCGGCCGTAAAAAAAATATACTGCGACTGAACGCCGTTTCGGTAGCACGTGTTGTTTACTCTTGTACAATATATCCGTTGTTGTACCTAGTGTTGGGTAGGACACGACTTGAAAAAGAGTTTGTAAGAGTAGCCTCTTTTTTGCACTGAGCCGGTACAATGTCCCACTTCAAATGAGGCGAGGTGTACTGAAGCTCGGTGATACATTTGAAGTTACGAGTTTACGAGTACTGATGAGTACAAATATGACATTTGATGTTATTGCAGTACAATTACAGTCTGTCTGAACTGATTGATGACATATTAATCGCAAAGTAATATGAAACGATTACCATAGTAATTATGGTTTGTAAGTAGGTAAATAAACAAATATAATTTAAAGTATAATTATAATACTTTATGACTAATTAATGAAAATACTGATGAACTGTAATATCAAATATTTCCCTCGCTCGAGACCTGAAACGCGCACACGTAATGTTCGTTCATTGTAGAATGACGAGTTATTTTAATTTGTATAGCATGCGTCTCGCTCTCTCTGTCCTCGTCCTATAGCTTTACGGAGACGGAGAGTGAGTAACCCAACTTTACGACTGCCGCGACATAAAATTTGAAGTAGTACAATTTACAATCTTGAGCCGCTCTTACATTTTGACGTCATGTACGGGACAAATGTACTGCCTCTTGTAAGTCCTACCCAACACTAGTTGTACCATAATGCCGCCCAAGACGAGTGGTAAGGCCGCCAAGAAATCTGGCAAAGCCCAGAAGAACATCTCCAAGACTGATAAGAAAAAGAAGAAGCACAAGAGGAAGGAGAGCTACGCCATTTACATCTACAAGGTGTTGAAGCAGGTGCACCCCGACACCGGTATCTCCAGCAAGGCGATGTCCATCATGAACTCGTTCGTGAACGACATCTTCGAGCGCATCGCTGCCGAAGCTTCCCGCCTCGCCCACTACAACAAGAGGTCCACAATAACGTCGAGGGAGGTGCAGACGTCCGTCAGGCTGCTGCTGCCCGGCGAGCTCGCCAAGCACGCCGTCAGTGAAGGCACCAAGGCCGTCACCAAGTACACCAGCTCCAAGTGAGCGGTCGGTAGCTAGAGAGAGCCGCCCGACGCCGATTGTGGTGTGTGTGTACAGTGTGCGTGCGTTGCGTGATACAACTCTGTGTGGTCTGTTCGTGTGTTTCGATGATGAGTGGTCCCGCCGGTGAGTGTGCGTAAATAATATTGTGTTGTTTCGTCGTACCCATATAGGTATATATAAGTACCTATGTATGTACGCGATGAGCATGATTAAATTCGCACATCCAACGTCGCGCACACAAAAACTCATCACAAACCACGTCTGACCATAGGGTACGCGCGCGCGCTCGCACGCACGCAAAACCAAAAGGCCCTTTTCAGGGCCACAAATGTTTTCATGTGATCAAATTCACGTTTCTTAAATTTGATGTCCGTCAAAACGTACAAACCTACCTACCTAATTATCTAAACCCACCCTCTGCCTAAATATTTTTTACAGCATAAGTATTTAATCGTATAAGTCGAGAGTAGTAGGCACCTACATACTTACATTATTATACGTACACGTCGTGCATGCATACATAGGTACAAGACATACTTACCTATACGTAATGTATATAATAATTTATAATTACTAATATACTTATAGGTATGTATATTATACTATAAATAAATACATAGACACAAAGTCATAAATAAATGTACATAACTAATAATAATAATATTATAAAAATGTTACGCTCAAAGATCGAAAACAGCTCGCAACGCGTTGTGTTCAATTATTTATAATATTAGTTGAGCTTCAAAATGCAACGAATTTACTTAGGCTAGGTTAGGTTGTTAGGTTTTTTTTTTTTTTTGGCCTTATAACTACGTATATAATATTATCATCTATCTGGTTTAGACAGTAAAATGTTACATACATACATAATAAACGTAAATAATACAAAAAAAAAAAAAATAATAATAATTAATTTAATTGTTCAGATAAGTTAGTGCGTTATTCGTCGGCGAGAGGGCGCGCAGCGTCGCGCGCGTTCGTCCCGCCTACCAGCCACACAGTATAAATACGACCGTGACGCGCCTCAATAATTTTATTCTCTCTCGCACGCCCGTACTGAGTACAGGTCGACGCGTACCCGTATTAATTGTTTGAAAAGTATTCTTCGCGTTGTTCGTTCGGTGTTAAAATGGCGCGTACTAAGCAGACCGCTCGTAAATCTACCGGTGGCAAGGCGCCGAGGAAACAGCTCGCCACTAAGGCTGCGCGCAAGAGCGCACCAGCGACAGGTGGCGTAAAGAAACCCCATCGCTACAGGCCCGGTACTGTGGCCCTCCGCGAGATCCGTCGCTACCAGAAGAGCACAGAGCTTCTGATCCGCAAGCTTCCGTTCCAGCGTCTCGTGCGTGAAATCGCCCAGGACTTCAAGACCGATCTACGTTTCCAGAGCTCCGCTGTGATGGCGCTGCAGGAGGCAAGCGAGGCTTACCTCGTGGGTCTCTTCGAAGACACCAACCTGTGCGCGATTCATGCGAAACGCGTCACCATTATGCCGAAGGACATTCAGCTGGCGCGCAGGATTAGGGGCGAACGCGCTTAAACGTCTCGTCGTCGTCGTCGGCACACAATGATGCACAAACAGACCGACGTTTGTGGAACAGTGTGCTCACACACAAAAGGCCCTTTTCAGGGCCACATATGTATCAGATTTTTATAATCAGTTTCTTAACATCGGAGACGCTCAAAAACGATTTATCTATCTATCTATCTATATATATAAAATATGTATAAGAACTTACATAAGTACACATACATTATTTTACTATTTATTAATATAACGACTACTAAATTTGCACATATAATTATTATTATTATAAGAATAAATCAACAAAGTAAGTAGTAGGTAATGTACTTACGTTAAGAAGTTTACTTAAACCGTTCTAAAACAAAAAATAAATAAATATATATATATATATATATATACTTATATAAAATCGCCCAACTCGCATGTTTATGATTTAAATAGGTATGAAATGAATGCATAATTTTGAAGAAATAATTGATCCATATCCATAGAGGCTTATGAAAGAGTTAGGTACTTACTCAATAAAATTATTGTACATAATGTAAGTAATTATTAGTGTTTAAGAGTTTAATAATGTCTAGTGTACCTAGTCTCCACAAAAGTCAAAATCAATCCACGAACGTCGTGTCGTCGTGCTCGTGCGTCGTCGGTCGGTCGGTCGCCCGCACGCCTCCCTCCTCGCCCCGCGCACTTCCCGCCGCTGATATCCTCGCTACGTATAAATATAAGCGGGGCTATGGCACCGTTTTTAACCAGTCGTCCGTTCGAGTTCGCCAAGCAAGCGGCAGCACTCGGCACAAGTTCAGTTCAGTTATATAGTTCGTTCGTTCGTGTTTAGTCTCATCAAAACAAGCAACATGACCGGTCGCGGCAAGGGAGGAAAGGGTCTGGGAAAAGGAGGAGCCAAGCGCCACAGGAAAGTGCTCCGTGATAACATCCAGGGTATCACGAAACCAGCCATTCGTCGTCTGGCTCGCAGAGGCGGCGTGAAACGTATCTCCGGTCTGATTTACGAAGAGACCCGCGGCGTGCTGAAGGTGTTCCTCGAGAACGTGATCCGCGATGCGGTCACATACACCGAGCACGCTAAGAGGAAGACCGTCACCGCTATGGACGTCGTGTACGCTCTGAAGCGGCAGGGTCGCACCCTGTACGGTTTCGGCGGTTAAATCGTAGACACTAACTACGTTCAGTCGTCGTCACGTCGCCGCTCTACATACAATGGTGGACGCGTGTAGTGATGGTGTATGGTATGGTTTACTATTATGCCACACGACACGCGCGGTTCGACCATGCGTATCTAGATGCTGCACATTAAAAAAGGCCCTTTTCAGGGCCGCACATGATTCTGATATTAAATAATATGTTTCTTGTGTAGAGCCGTCAACCGAAACGTTCACTCACTCACTATAATTAAGTATTATATTCATTGTTAGGTATTTAACTTGCCTGCCTACCTACCTACCAACCAAACTGACTAACTTACTAGCCAAATACCTATAACATAAGTAATAATATTCTATACATATAGATAGGTATATTTATGAAGTCGTATATGTAGTTGTGTAAACTTACTTACCAAAGTAGGTGCTCGCAAGCTGGCCTGGATGCAGGAGCCAACACCGACGGTCGGTCGGTGTTGGTGACGATGCCAAAAATGACGCCAGCAGCAGTAGACCTGAAAAAAAAAATTACAAATAAATGTTGGTACAATAATTTTACCATATTATGGGTAAGTAAGTACCTACCTACATAAGCAGACCTATCCTCTTGATAGATAGTTAGTCAATCAGTCAGTCAGTCAGTCAGTAAGTACATACATAACATTATAGATATTCCTGCAATACGAAAAGATAATATTATAATGCCTAGGTACTTTAAAACTAATAAAGGTTGTTTGGTTTTAAATGGGTAAGTAGGTACCTAATAACCATAAGTAGATATTATATTATGTAAGTACCTATATTAATAAATATTATATTGATTAGATACTTTTAGTCGGATCGCGCAGGTATTTACTTGATCTAAGTATTGTACCATCAAGTAAACACCGAGACTCGCACTCGCGTTCATAATAATTATTGTATATATACTGTACGCTCGCTCGCTATTACCTATTAAGTAAGTACCTATAATATACAATATTATATTATAATAATAAATAACCGAGGTGCACTTTTTTGTCTTTCAACGTTACAGTATACAGTATCTGTATATTTTAATTATTATTCGTTGCACTCGTGTGTTGTCCTGAACGGAGTCGCGTCCGTCCGCCCGTCCTTCCTTAGCGTTGGTGCGGGCGCTACGTCGTGTTTTACGACGGTTCACTTTTAGGTCGATAATGGGTACGCAACAAAGTGCGATAACTACGAATTTCTGTCGCCGGTCAGGCTCGATATCTTCCCTGTTGATGCGTCGACCTCGATAATTAATAACTATCACTTATATAGAGAAAAATACATTTTGAACGAGACCCGACCTGCGCTCGGTACGCAGTCGCCAAAATAAAACGCCGCGACCGCTCGAATGTGCAAGGCACCCACATAAATTGCACATCCGACCGTAGCCAAGTTCATGAACTATACGAAAACCCAAACACATACAGTCTACGAATGTAATAAACATTATTTAATTATATTATATCGGATACGTGTTAGTGAAAAGTTTGAAGTGTTCATACGAGAAAACGTCCCGCGACATCGCGGCGCTCGTTACGGTAAAGTTTCGTCGTACCTTAGTGTACGCGTTCGAAATTTGAAAAACCTCTTAAGTGGCGACATCTGAGTCCTACTACGTATCAGGCTATCAGTCTATCTATTGACACTTTCGTGTGTTGTGAGTGAACTGGTTGTTTACTTGCAATCATTTATTAATTAATATACAGTGCGTGTTTTTCGATTGTGATAAATACCTACCTACATAGTTTGAAATGGCAGACACCGCAGTGGCCACCGAATCTCCGGCTCCAGCTACACCAGCGAAGAAGCAAGCAAGACAGGCTGGAGGCGCAGCCGGCGCGAAGAAGCCGAAGGCTAAACCGACCCACCCCAAAACGGCCGATATGGTGAACAGCGCCATTAAGGAGATGAAGGAGCGCAGCGGATCTTCGCTTCAAGCCATCAAGAAGTACATAGCGGCCCAGTACAAGGTCGACGCGGAAAAACTTGCACCGTACATAAGGAAATATCTGAAGAGCGCCGTCGAATCTGGCGCCCTGATCCAGACAAAGGGCAAGGGCGCCTCGGGATCTTTCAAGCTGGAGTCCAAGTCCGCAGCGGCGAAGAAGCCCGCCGGCGCCGCGGGCAAGTCGGCCGCCGCGAAATCAGCGTCCGCCGCCTCTAAGACAAAGAAGGCCACCGCTTCGGCGGCCGGCGCCAAGACCAAGAAGGCCGCCGCGGCCGCCGCGTCCGCATCGGCAGCTTCGGGTTCGCCTTCAAAGTCTAAGGCGTCGGCTGGCGCGGCCGCCAGGGACAAGAAAGCCGCCGCCGCTAAGAAGAAGCCAGCAGCCAAGAAGGCCGCCGCCCCGGCCAAGGTGAAGGGAGGCGCCGCACCCAAGGCTAAGAAGACCGCGAAGCCGCCCACCAAGAAACCTAAAGCGCCCAAACCTAAGAAGGCGGCTGCCACGCCCAAGTCCAAGCCGGCCGCTAAGAAGGCGTCCGCCGCTAAGAAGTAAGCCGTGGTCGCGCGTCCGCGTGACACCGGCGACGGTAACGCTGCCACGGCGACGGCGACGGCGACTACGACGTAACGTCACGATCACCGATCGTGTGTCGTCGTCATCATCATCATGTTGTCATCGTGTCCCAGTGCGTGCGTGTATCGTCCTCGGGACCGTGAGGGCTCGGCGCGCGCGCGACGCGTCCCGTGCTTTGTTGTCCCACAGTGTGCAGCAGCAGCAGCAGCAGCAGCAGCACTCCATCAATCCGGAGGCGGCAACGCACAGAGATGCTGACAACGCTCGCGCTCACCCTCTATCTCGCGGCGCTCACAGAGCGCAAACCAAAAAGCCCTTTTCAGGGCTAACAAAACTTTCATGAATACAATAGTAATATTCGTTTCTATATTGAGCACCGTCAAAACGTTAAAAATACAATACACATACAAACCTAAGCACCTACCCCTACCTACCTAAGCACGTACACTTACGTATCTGTGAGGTAGTTACCTGTTTCGGGTGTGGTAAAATACATAGAATAGAATGACATAGATACATACATACACATAGGTAGTTAAATACATAATATTATTTACTTGCTCAAATAAATAAATAAAAACCTACCTAGGTATACAACGTACAGGTTTACTTATTAGTATTTTAGGTATGCGAGCAGGTTCATAATGCATCATAGTACATTGTATGAATAACTACATACCTATAATATATATATATATATATATATAAAATAGGTTCCTAATTAGGTACCTATTATTTAATTAATTTTAATAAACTATTAGTATAATATAGTTATAGTGAATAAATCAAAAATTATTGTCGCGGCGCTGTTGGTGTGGAGCGCGCCTGCGCTGTTTGCGTTTTAGTTCCTTTCCATGTACACCCCTACCACTGACACAGCTACGCCGTGCGAGTATAAATATACCGAGCGCGCGAGGCGCGGTTTTTATAAGAGATTCTCCACTCTTGCTGTCGACACGTCCGTACGAGCGTGCGTGTTTACAGTTGTTTTTGTGTGTTCATAGTAAATAATCACTAATCTCAGACGATGTCCGGTCGCGGCAAAGGCGGTAAGGTCAAGGGAAAGGCAAAGTCACGCTCGAACCGTGCTGGACTCCAGTTTCCGGTGGGACGTATACACAGGCTGCTCCGAAATGGTAACTACGCTGAACGAGTGGGCGCCGGCGCTCCGGTCTATTTGGCCGCCGTGATGGAATATCTTGCCGCTGAAGTTCTCGAGTTGGCAGGCAACGCCGCGAGGGACAACAAGAAGACCAGGATCATCCCGCGTCACCTTCAATTGGCGATCCGCAACGATGAAGAGTTGAACAAACTGCTCTCCGGCGTGACCATCGCACAAGGCGGTGTACTGCCCAACATCCAGGCCGTACTCCTCCCCAAGAAGACCGAGAAGAAGGCTTAATAAGGCGCTACTGCCTCGTGCGTTCGACATGCGACATGACACCACACAGTGGCGTCTCATCGTCGTCGACATTACGCCTATGTGGAATGCGCGATGCCCTCGGCTCGTTCGTATTCTAAACAAAAGGCCCTTTTCAGGGCCACAATATGATTCGTCAATGTTTATTAATATAACCAACTAAGACAGTTTCTTTATCAGTGTTGTCGTCTAACAAAAACGTACCTCTACCTACCTACCTGCCTACCACACAGACACGGACACGCACACATACAAATACTTTACATAGGTACATACCTACCTACTACGTGCATTAAGCAGTATGATACTTGGAAGAATATTAAATAGGTATTATAGCTAATCAATGTAATGTAGGTAGGTAACTATATAATACATACATGAATAAATATAAGTTTAACAATGTAAATAGGTACACACTTGATATTAATTATAATAAATAGATGGATGGATGGATTACCTAGGTAAATACCTACATAGTTAAAGTTAACATGCGGCTAAGCACTCCTCAGGTAGAGTGTGCACTGTGCTGTGCATATAGGTAATAAACACAATAATAAATATAAATTATTTATATGATAGTACCATATAATAAGATTCCCTTTTTAATTAATATATATATGCGAGTATAGGTCGTGTTACATGTATGTATACAGTGTATATTGTGTCCTGCACCTACTTTTTTTTTTTTTTTTTTTTTTTTTTTAGGTCGAATTACTATGAAAAATAGGTAATAAGTTTCTACACTGAACCAAATCTAATCTATCTAACTAAACCAAAATGCGACGACACCACAACGCGAGCCCCTAACCCCTCCACGCCGCCCCTCTCTCTTCCCTCTTGCCCCGCGGACCGCGTCCCGGTGTGTTATTGGAACGTTGCTATTGGTCCGCTGCGACTATCATTAAGGCGCTGCTCGTCACTAACGTCTAACCCGAGCGCAGCGTATAAATATAAGTGTTGGTCGGCCGTAAAAAAAATATACTGCGACTGAACGCCGTTTCGGTAGCACGTGTTGTTTACTCTTGTACAATATATCCGTTGTTGTACCATAATGCCGCCCAAGACGAGTGGTAAGGCCGCCAAGAAATCTGGCAAAGCCCAGAAGAACATCTCCAAGACTGATAAGAAAAAGAAGAAGCACAAGAGGAAGGAGAGCTACGCCATTTACATCTACAAGGTGTTGAAGCAGGTGCACCCCGACACCGGTATCTCCAGCAAGGCGATGTCCATCATGAACTCGTTCGTGAACGACATCTTCGAGCGCATCGCTGCCGAAGCTTCCCGCCTCGCCCACTACAACAAGAGGTCCACAATAACGTCGAGGGAGGTGCAGACGTCCGTCAGGCTGCTGCTGCCCGGCGAGCTCGCCAAGCACGCCGTCAGTGAAGGCACCAAGGCCGTCACCAAGTACACCAGCTCCAAGTGAGCGGTCGGTAGCTAGAGAGAGCCGCCCGACGCCGATTGTGGTGTGTGTGTACAGTGTGCGTGCGTTGCGTGATACAACTCTGTGTGGTCTGTTCGTGTGTTTCGATGATGAGTGGTCCCGCCGGTGAGTGTGCGTAAATAATATTGTGTTGTTTCGTCGTACCCATATAGGTATATATAAGTACCTATGTATGTACGCGATGAGCATGATTAAATTCGCACATCCAACGTCGCGCACACAAAAACTCATCACAAACCACGTCTGACCATAGGGTACGCGCGCGCGCTCGCACGCACGCAAAACCAAAAGGCCCTTTTCAGGGCCACAAATGTTTTCATGTGATCAAATTCACGTTTCTTAAATTTGATGTCCGTCAAAACGTACAAACCTACCTACCTAATTATCTAAACCCACCCTCTGCCTAAATATTTTTTACAGCATAAGTATTTAATCGTATAAGTCGAGAGTAGTAGGCACCTACATACTTACATTATTATACGTACACGTCGTGCATGCATACATAGGTACAAGACATACTTACCTATACGTAATGTATATAATAATTTATAATTACTAATATACTTATAGGTATGTATATTATACTATAAATAAATACATAGACACAAAGTCATAAATAAATGTACATAACTAATAATAATAATATTATAAAAATGTTACGCTCAAAGATCGAAAACAGCTCGCAACGCGTTGTGTTCAATTATTTATAATATTAGTTGAGCTTCAAAATGCAACGAATTTACTTAGGCTAGGTTAGGTTGTTAGGTTTTTTTTTTTTTTTGGCCTTATAACTACGTATATAATATTATCATCTATCTGGTTTAGACAGTAAAATGTTACATACATACATAATAAACGTAAATAATACAAAAAAAAAAATAAATAATAATAATTAATTTAATTGTTCAGATAAGTTAGTGCGTTATTCGTCGGCGAGAGGGCGCGCAGCGTCGCGCGCGTTCGTCCCGCCTACCAGCCACACAGTATAAATACGACCGTGACGCGCCTCAATAATTTTCTTTTTTTTCCTCGCCCGCTGACGCTCGCCGCGAGAGGACGTATCGCTTGCGCTGCGCTCTCTCTAAGCTCGTCTCGCTGTGCCCCGCCACAGCGCTCCGCAGTCGTCCCGACTGCACCCACATATTTGATCAAAAGCTGCCTTTTTCAAGGCGGTGGCTGATTTTCTGTCTCTTGCGGACTTCGGTACGCTCGCGCTCTAGCCCCTTCAGGGAAAAACCACAGTTTCGTGGTCCTCGGTGGAAACCGTACGGTGCCAACGAAACCGAGTGAGGTGTGGACCCGATACACCCGCTAAGCCCCTTCTGGGTAAAGCAAAAATCGGAAGGAGCTAGGACCACCGGCCTTGGGGGGTCTCCTAGTCGACCCTAGCTCTAACCCCGTTCTCTTTCAGCTCCTCTAGTATCGTACTAGTACGGTACTAGAGCATAGGAACCCGTTCGCACAATAAGACTGGCGACGGGAGACAAGCTAGGGTACACTACAGGTACACACGCCTCCCTGCCTACACCCGGCAGGGAGGGTTCATTCACCCACACAACCCCGGGCCCATCCAACCCGGGGACGGTAGAGTTAGGATTGACTCGAAATTCCCCTTTCCCCTTTGCCTCTCTCGGACATCTCGTCAAGATGTCCGACGCCACCCTCATCACCTTCCTCAGGGAGGTCCTTTTAAAGGACCCCGAATTTTTGGCCAAATATGGCTCCAAGCTCCCGCGTGAGCTAGCCCCTCGCCCCGCCCGCGCCCCTATCCCCGATAGCCCGGCCTCACCGGACGCAGATGTTCCTTCAATGGAACACCTGCGTAAACAACGAGATTCTCCGGAAAGCCCGGAGGCTCACTTTTACGACCCCGCTTTATTGTCCGGTTCCCCGATCCCCATCGCGAACAATAGGTTCTCAAGCCTATTGTCCGCCGATTCTGAGAATGTCGACGCACGTGCGTCAACTTCTGTAGCCCCGCCCCCGACCCAAACGGTGCCGATGGACACATCGGCACCGCTTGACTCAGAGTCCGAGTCATCCCTCTCGGACTCTAGCTCTAGTTCGGAATCCTCCGACGGATTCACTCCCGTAACAGGGAAGAAAAGGCCGCGTAAAGCTAAGGCCAACTCTGATGCCCCCGCTAAGGCCCCCAGGACCGCTGAGGTCACTGACTCCCCAGCCTCTCCTATTCCATCAACCTCCTCCCAGGTTGCTTCCACCCCTGCCCCTCGCCCTCGTTCTCAGCCTACTGAGAACGCACCCAAGAAGGGCAAAGCCCCACCCCCCGTCATTGTCCACGACAAAGAGTCGTGGGTCCCTATCTCCAAGATGTGTGTTGATCGCAAGATCAACTACACCTCTGCCCGTCCAATCCAAGAGGGTATCAAAGTTACCCTCTCAACCTCCACCGATTTTAGAGGTTTTACTAGCCTTCTTACGGAGCGTAAGATTAATTACCACACTTTTACGCTCGCGTCCGAGAAACCCCTACGCGTCATAATCCGCGGGATTCCCAAGGAGATTGACACGGAGGACGTACTCAGCGACCTTAAGTCGCAAAATATCCCCGCCTTGGAAATCCATCGCATGCACCGCGGCCGCGGTGGCATTCAGTACAATATGGTACTCGCCATTATCGAGCAATCGGAGGGCGCAAAGGCCATATTTAACATCCGATCCGTTTGCCACTTATCTGGTATTCGGATCGAAAAACCCCACAAGGGAGGTCCCATAGGGCAATGCCACAATTGCCAACTATACGGCCACGCATCCCGCAATTGTCACGCCAGATCAAGGTGTGTGAAATGCCTAGGCGATCACGCTACCGCAGACTGTAGTCGTCCTAAAGATAGGACACTATGCACGGAACCTCCCAGCTGTGTTCTGTGCGGGGAGCAAGGCCACCCGGCTAACTACCGAGGCTGCGCTAAGGCCCCCAAAATTTCACCCAAGCACGCTAAACGTGCAGCCGATAAGACTCAGAGGGAAAGCCCCTCGGCCGCCCTCCCTGACCGTCTTAGCCCTCAAAGGCCCTCTCCCTGGAGCGCGCTGAACCACCAGCAAGCGTTTCCCCCACTTAAAACGCCACAGCATGTGGCTAACATCCCACCCTTAATGGGTACCCCCACCCCCGCTCACTGCGCGCCGGCTTCCCCGGCCGCTCTCGCGGTTGCCCCTTCAAGGCCCGCACAGGCCTCTCAGCCTGTGTTTGCGCCAGCACCCACGCAACCCCACGTTCCTGCCTCTGCCACCCCGGCAACAGGTAGGTCCTTGGGTGCTACTTTAAAAGCGTTCAGTGTCGCCCCCATTGAACGCATCACTACCATTGGCCACGCCCTCATAGCTAATGAGGGAAACGGCCTCAGCATTCTCAAAATCATATCTGAGAATGCTGACTTAATTGATGCATTCTCCCAGCTTAGGTTCTAAATGGCGGTGCACGTAGGTAGAACCAAACCCCGGTCCCTTAAAATAGGTTTTTTCAATGCGAATAGCATGAATGGTCAACGCGATGAGATCGCCACTTTCCTCCGCGACCATCAAATTGACATTTTCCTTATACAGGAGACCTTCCTCAAACCATCCAAGAGGAATCCTGGAATTGCAAACTATCATATAGTGCGCAATGACAGGACTCGTTCTCAAGGAGGTGGTACCCTCATTTACTATAAAAGGTCCTTGTACTGCACTCCTATGGATAATCCTTCCCTCGAGCATATTGAGACCTCGATATGTCGAGTAGGCATGACCGGTCATCAACCGATAACTATCGTATCGGCTTATATCCCCCCTAGCAGTGCTAGGCTTCACATACGTCCCGACTTAGAAGCCCTTTTAGGCTTAGGTGACTCAGTTATCATAGCAGGTGACCTTAACGCGAAAAATGTCGCCTGGAATTGCCACTCGAACAACCAGAGAGGCAGAGAGCTTGATAACCTGAGCACCTTGCTAAATTACGATATCATCGCCCCAATGATGCCCACCCACTATCCCGCTGACGTAAACCACAGACCTGACGTACTCGACATAGCCCTCTTAAAGAACGTAAACTTAGGTTTACGCTCTCTAGAGACGCTACAAGAGTTAGACTCTGACCACCGACCTGTGATCCTAGTATTAGGCCCCAGACTTGCCCCCTCAGATCCAGGTCAGCCCGCTCCAACAAAGGTGATAACGGATTGGAGGAAACTCGAGGAACGCCTCAAGTCAACTTCATCCGTCCACCTGGATGCCATCCCCGACTCTATAGTGTCAGCTGCCGACGCGACGGGCGCGATCGACTCCCTCACCGACCATGTACAATCCCTGTTGAACGAATGTTCACGACAGATTCCAGAGGAGTTTGATAACCGCTGGAATCTGCCGGAGGATGTGCGTGGCTTGATGACGGAGAAGAACGCGGCCATCAGAGCGTACGACAGTTTTCCTTGCGAGCCGAACCGCGCTCACATGCGCAATTTACAGCGTGCTGTAAAGAAACGCATAAATGAGTTGCGCGAGGCCCGCTGGGACAATTGGTTGAAGGACCTGGAGCCCACCCATCAGGCCTTCTGGCAGCTGACCCGGAAGCTCAAGTCCGATCAAGAGTCTACAATGCCCCCTCTGAACCGTCCTAATCAAAGGCCCGCCTTTGACGATGACGAAAAAGCCGAATGCCTAGCCGACAGTCTAGAGGCACAATGTTCGCCTAGCACTCTACCAGTAGACAAGGCCCACCTCAATGAGGTGAACGCCGAAGTCGAACGTAGAGTCGCCCTCTCGCTGTCCCCCGAAAACCCTACGGCCCCCGAAAGTTCCACTCCCTCCCCCGCCCCCGACCCAGACGATCCCGTCCCCCCCGTCACTGCGGACGAAGTCCGGTCGATCGTACAGAACCTACGACCCAGGAAAGCCCCCGGCTCAGACGGCATCACCAACAAGGTGGTTAAGCTCTTCCCCGCCTCCCTGATCATTCTGATGACCGCCATCTTCAATGCGGCATTAAATAATAACATCTTCCCACAAGTGTGGAAAGAAGCTACCGTCATCGGTATCCCTAAACCCGGTAAACCCAGGTCTGAGCCCTCCAGTTATCGCCCCATAAGTCTCCTCAAAGTCCTTGGGAAAATCTATGAGCGGCTTATCTATGCCCGATTAAAGAACTTTGCCGAATCCCATAATCTCATTCCCGACGAGCAGTTTGGTTTTCGAACCAAACACTCCTGTATCCACCAAGTGCATCGCATAGTCGAACATATCAGCGCTGGATTCCAGCGCGGTATGACGACTGGCATGCTTTTCTTCGACGTGGCGAAAGCCTTCGACAAGGTCTGGCACAATGGCTTGATTTACAAGCTATATTCATTCAACGTGCCAGACCGTCTCGTGCTCATCATTCGAGATTTTCTGTCGAATCGCACCTTTCGCTATCGTATAGAGGGCGGCACACTCTCGTCCCCCCATCCTATCCGAGCCGGAGTCCCTCAGGGCTCCGTGCTCTCCCCTCTCCTTTTCACGCTGTACACCAGCGATATTCCAAAAAGATCCAAGTCGCAGTTGGCTCTATTCGCTGACGACACGGCTATATATTATTCCGGCATCAGCCTAACAAACATCACCAAAATTCTCCAATCCTCGGTCAATGCCCTAGGGAATTGGTTCAGGAAATGGAGAATAGAGGTGAATCCCTCCAAGAGCGCGGCGGTTCTCTTTCACAAGAGTTCCGACCTCTCCGCTCAAGCCCAACCCATCTCCCTCTTCGGCCAACAGATCCCTTGGGAAAAGAAAGCCAAATACCTGGGCGTGGTTCTAGATTACCGACTTACGTTCCGAGAGCACATAAAAACGGTGCGTTCGCGCGCCGCTTTTGCTCTAGGACGTCTACATGGCATGCTCAATGCACGCAGTAAACTCTCCCTTAAATACAAGGTGAGAATTTACGTGATGTGTATTCGCCCCATCATGACCTATGCGAGTGTCGTATTCGCTCACATAGAAAGTCCCGCTATCCATAGGATGCAGACCCTCCAAAACCGATTCATGCGCAAAGCCACGGGCGCCCCTTGGTACGTGCGCAATAGGGACCTTCACTTAGACCTTAAACTGCCTACCATCAAGCAGTTTATGAAACGCGCCTCTAAGCGCTATTTCGATTTGGCCCCCCTTCACCCTAATCCCCTTGTGGTCAGTAGCGTAGACTACAAACCCTCTCAGATAAGTAGAGTGCGCCGCCCAAGGCACGCACTCACTTACCCTGACGACCAAATCACCCTAGCGCAGGAGTCAAACAGAGTGACTAGCACTCTCAAAACACACGCACAAAAACGCCGCCCGATATACCGTCCTCGCCGGCGAGGCCCGTCGCGAAGACCCCTTAACGGTAATCCTCCCCGTCCCTTGCTCGAGCCGGCCCGTGCCGAGCCAGTAGCTTTAAATTCGCCCATAAATAATTTAAACCCAGATCCAGCCGTCCCTAGCTGCCCCCCCAGCAACGCCCTAAGCCGAGGTTCGAGTCCCGCAGGGGACGCCCTTAGCTGTGTTGCTTAGTTTATAAGTTGCCCCTGGCTGGAGGCATTTGGTGCCTCGCCACCTAGTCCGGTTAAGTTTTTAAAGCTCCCTCGAGCTAAAAACTATGTCCGACCTAAAAAAAAAAAAAAAAAACCTCAATAATTTTATTCTCTCTCGCACGCCCGTACTGAGTACAGGTCGACGCGTACCCGTATTAATTGTTTGAAAAGTATTCTTCGCGTTGTTCGTTCGGTGTTAAAATGGCGCGTACTAAGCAGACCGCTCGTAAATCTACCGGTGGCAAGGCGCCGAGGAAACAGCTCGCCACTAAGGCTGCGCGCAAGAGCGCACCAGCGACAGGTGGCGTAAAGAAACCCCATCGCTACAGGCCCGGTACTGTGGCCCTCCGCGAGATCCGTCGCTACCAGAAGAGCACAGAGCTTCTGATCCGCAAGCTTCCGTTCCAGCGTCTCGTGCGTGAAATCGCCCAGGACTTCAAGACCGATCTACGTTTCCAGAGCTCCGCTGTGATGGCGCTGCAGGAGGCAAGCGAGGCTTACCTCGTGGGTCTCTTCGAAGACACCAACCTGTGCGCGATTCATGCGAAACGCGTCACCATTATGCCGAAGGACATTCAGCTGGCGCGCAGGATTAGGGGCGAACGCGCTTAAACGTCTCGTCGTCGTCGTCGGCACACAATGATGCACAAACAGACCGACGTTTGTGGAACAGTGTGCTCACACACAAAAGGCCCTTTTCAGGGCCACATATGTATCAGATTTTTATAATCAGTTTCTTAACATCGGAGACGCTCAAAAACGATTTATCTATCTATCTATCTATATATATAAAATATGTATAAGAACTTACATAAGTACACATACATTATTTTACTATTTATTAATATAACGACTACTAAATTTGCACATATAATTATTATTATTATAAGAATAAATCAACAAAGTAAGTAGTAGGTAATGTACTTACGTTAAGAAGTTTACTTAAACCGTTCTAAAACAAAAAATAAATAAATATATATATATATATATATATATACTTATATAAAATCGCCCAACTCGCATGTTTATGATTTAAATAGGTATGAAATGAATGCATAATTTTGAAGAAATAATTGATCCATATCCATAGAGGCTTATGAAAGAGTTAGGTACTTACTCAATAAAATTATTGTACATAATGTAAGTAATTATTAGTGTTTAAGAGTTTAATAATGTCTAGTGTACCTAGTCTCCACAAAAGTCAAAATCAATCCACGAACGTCGTGTCGTCGTGCTCGTGCGTCGTCGGTCGGTCGGTCGCCCGCACGCCTCCCTCCTCGCCCCGCGCACTTCCCGCCGCTGATATCCTCGCTACGTATAAATATAAGCGGGGCTATGGCACCGTTTTTAACAGCCCCCCTTCACCCTAATCCCCTTGTAGTCAGTAGCGTAGACTACAAACCCTCTCAGATAAGTAGAGTGCGCCGCCCAAGGCACGCACTCACTTACCCTGACGACCAAATCACCCTAGCGCAGGAGTCAAACAGAGTGACTAGCACTCTCAAAACACACGCACAAAAACGCCGCCCGATATACCGTCCTCGCCGGCGAGGCCCGTCGCGAAGACCCCTTAACGGTAATCCTCCCCGTCCCTTGCTCGAGCCGGCCCGTGCCGAGCCAGTAGCTTTAAATTCGCCCATAAATAATTTAAACCCAGATCCAGCCGTCCCTAGCTGCCCCCCCAGCAACGCCCTAAGCCGAGGTCCGTGTCCCGCAGGGGACGCCCTTAGCTGTGTTGCTTAGTTTATAAGTTGCCCCTGGCTGGAGGCATTTGGTGCCTCGCCACCTAGTCCGGTTAAGTTTTTAAAGCTCCCTCGAGCTAAAAACTATGTCCGACAAAAAAAAAAAAAAAAAAAAAAAAAACCGTTTTTAACCAGTCGTCCGTTCGAGTTCGCCAAGCAAGCGGCAGCACTCGGCACAAGTTCAGTTCAGTTATATAGTTCGTTCGTTCGTGTTTAGTCTCATCAAAACAAGCAACATGACCGGTCGCGGCAAGGGAGGAAAGGGTCTGGGAAAAGGAGGAGCCAAGCGCCACAGGAAAGTGCTCCGTGATAACATCCAGGGTATCGCGAAACCAGCCATTCGTCGTCTGGCTCGCAGAGGCGGCGTGAAACGTATCTCCGGTCTGATTTACGAAGAGACCCGCGGCGTGCTGAAGGTGTTCCTCGAGAACGTGATCCGCGATGCGGTCACATACACCGAGCACGCTAAGAGGAAGACCGTCACCGCTATGGACGTCGTGTACGCTCTGAAGCGGCAGGGTCGCACCCTGTACGGTTTCGGCGGTTAAATCGTAGACACTAACTACGTTCAGTCGTCGTCACGTCGCCGCTCTACATACAATGGTGGACGCGTGTAGTGATGGTGTATGGTATGGTTTACTATTATGCCACACGACACGCGCGGTTCGACCATGCGTATCTAGATGCTGCACATTAAAAAAGGCCCTTTTCAGGGCCGCACATGATTCTGATATTAAATAATATGTTTCTTGTGTAGAGCCGTCAACCGAAACGTTCACTCACTCACTATAATTAAGTATTATATTCATTGTTAGGTATTTAACTTGCCTGCCTACCTACCTACCAACCAAACTGACTAACTTACTAGCCAAATACCTATAACATAAGTAATAATATTCTATACATATAGATAGGTATATTTATGAAGTCGTATATGTAGTTGTGTAAACTTACTTACCAAAGTAGGTGCTCGCAAGCTGGCCTGGATGCAGGAGCCAACACCGACGGTCGGTCGGTGTTGGTGACGATGCCAAAAATGACGCCAGCAGCAGTAGACCTGAAAAAAAAAATTACAAATAAATGTTGGTACAATAATTTTACCATATTATGGGTAAGTAAGTACCTACCTACATAAGCAGACCTATCCTCTTGATAGATAGTTAGTCAATCAGTCAGTCAGTCAGTCAGTAAGTACATACATAACATTATAGATATTCCTGCAATACGAAAAGATAATATTATAATGCCTAGGTACTTTAAAACTAATAAAGGTTGTTTGGTTTTAAATGGGTAAGTAGGTACCTAATAACCATAAGTAGATATTATATTATGTAAGTACCTATATTAATAAATATTATATTGATTAGATACTTTTAGTCGGATCGCGCAGGTATTTACTTGATCTAAGTATTGTACCATCAAGTAAACACCGAGACTCGCACTCGCGTTCATAATAATTATTGTATATATACTGTACGCTCGCTCGCTATTACCTATTAAGTAAGTACCTATAATATACAATATTATATTATAATAATAAATAACCGAGGTGCACTTTTTTGTCTTTCAACGTTACAGTATACAGTATCTGTATATTTTAATTATTATTCGTTGCACTCGTGTGTTGTCCTGAACGGAGTCGCGTCCGTCCGCCCGTCCTTCCTTAGCGTTGGTGCGGGCGCTACGTCGTGTTTTACGACGGTTCACTTTTAGGTCGATAATGGGTACGCAACAAAGTGCGATAACTACGAATTTCTGTCGCCGGTCAGGCTCGATATCTTCCCTGTTGATGCGTCGACCTCGATAATTAATAACTATCACTTATATAGAGAAAAATACATTTTGAACGAGACCCGACCTGCGCTCGGTACGCAGTCGCCAAAATAAAACGCCGCGACCGCTCGAATGTGCAAGGCACCCACATAAATTGCACATCCGACCGTAGCCAAGTTCATGAACTATACGAAAACCCAAACACATACAGTCTACGAATGTAATAAACATTATTTAATTATATTATATCGGATACGTGTTAGTGAAAAGTTTGAAGTGTTCATACGAGAAAACGTCCCGCGACATCGCGGCGCTCGTTACGGTAAAGTTTCGTCGTACCTTAGTGTACGCGTTCGAAATTTGAAAAACCTCTTAAGTGGCGACATCTGAGTCCTACTACGTATCAGGCTATCAGTCTATCTATTGACACTTTCGTGTGTTGTGAGTGAACTGGTTGTTTACTTGCAATCATTTATTAATTAATATACAGTGCGTGTTTTTCGATTGTGATAAATACCTACCTACATAGTTTGAAATGGCAGACACCGCAGTGGCCACCGAATCTCCGGCTCCAGCTACACCAGCGAAGAAGCAAGCAAGACAGGCTGGAGGCGCAGCCGGCGCGAAGAAGCCGAAGGCTAAACCGACCCACCCCAAAACGGCCGATATGGTGAACAGCGCCATTAAGGAGATGAAGGAGCGCAGCGGATCTTCGCTTCAAGCCATCAAGAAGTACATAGCGGCCCAGTACAAGGTCGACGCGGAAAAACTTGCACCGTACATAAGGAAATATCTGAAGAGCGCCGTCGAATCTGGCGCCCTGATCCAGACAAAGGGCAAGGGCGCCTCGGGATCTTTCAAGCTGGAGTCCAAGTCCGCAGCGGCGAAGAAGCCCGCCGGCGCCGCGGGCAAGTCGGCCGCCGCGAAATCAGCGTCCGCCGCCTCTAAGACAAAGAAGGCCACCGCTTCGGCGGCCGGCGCCAAGACCAAGAAGGCCGCCGCGGCCGCCGCGTCCGCATCGGCAGCTTCGGGTTCGCCTTCAAAGTCTAAGGCGTCGGCTGGCGCGGCCGCCAGGGACAAGAAAGCCGCCGCCGCTAAGAAGAAGCCAGCAGCCAAGAAGGCCGCCGCCCCGGCCAAGGTGAAGGGAGGCGCCGCACCCAAGGCTAAGAAGACCGCGAAGCCGCCCACCAAGAAACCTAAAGCGCCCAAACCTAAGAAGGCGGCTGCCACGCCCAAGTCCAAGCCGGCCGCTAAGAAGGCGTCCGCCGCTAAGAAGTAAGCCGTGGTCGCGCGTCCGCGTGACACCGGCGACGGTAACGCTGCCACGGCGACGGCGACGGCGACTACGACGTAACGTCACGATCACCGATCGTGTGTCGTCGTCATCATCATCATGTTGTCATCGTGTCCCAGTGCGTGCGTGTATCGTCCTCGGGACCGTGAGGGCTCGGCGCGCGCGCGACGCGTCCCGTGCTTTGTTGTCCCACAGTGTGCAGCAGCAGCAGCAGCAGCAGCAGCACTCCATCAATCCGGAGGCGGCAACGCACAGAGATGCTGACAACGCTCGCGCTCACCCTCTATCTCGCGGCGCTCACAGAGCGCAAACCAAAAAGCCCTTTTCAGGGCTAACAAAACTTTCATGAATACAATAGTAATATTCGTTTCTATATTGAGCACCGTCAAAACGTTAAAAATACAATACACATACAAACCTAAGCACCTACCCCTACCTACCTAAGCACGTACACTTACGTATCGGTGAGGTAGTTACCTGTTTCGGGTGTGGTAAAATACATAGAATAGAATGACATAGATACATACATACACATAGGTAGTTAAATACATAATATTATTTACTTGCTCAAATAAATAAATAAAAACCTACCTAGGTATACAACGTACAGGTTTACTTATTAGTATTTTAGGTATGCGAGCAGGTTCATAATGCATCATAGTACATTGTATGAATAACTACATACCTATAATATATATATATATATATATATAAAATAGGTTCCTAATTAGGTACCTATTATTTAATTAATTTTAATAAACTATTAGTATAATATAGTTATAGTGAATAAATCAAAAATTATTGTCGCGGCGCTGTTGGTGTGGAGCGCGCCTGCGCTGTTTGCGTTTTAGTTCCTTTCCATGTACACCCCTACCACTGACACAGCTACGCCGTGCGAGTATAAATATACCGAGCGCGCGAGGCGCGGTTTTTGGATTCGCCCGTGGCCTATCCAAGTCGTTTCTGCCTCAGAACCACTTCCGTACGGACCGCCCCTGTTTTTATTCGTCTTCTTTGTGCTTACGACAGGGTTTGTTTCAGATCCTGACGTGAGCGCAGGGGGGACACTACCGCAGCCGCTGCCCGGTGTGGCAACACACCGAAGCGGTCGCGGAGGCCACGCACCAGCAGCGCCAGCCGCACGATGCCGAAGCCCGGTGCCCGCAGCTCGCTGGGCCACACTGGCTCCCCGCCGCCAATGAATCGTCCGCTGACGGACCGGACGACGTCGATGCCGAACATCGGTGACGCGACGCCCGGTCCAGCACCGACCGAGGAGGCACCCACCGCTCCTGCCCTACTACCGGCACCGCGTGCCGCCGCCGCGCCGACCGCGCGGGCGCTTGCGCGCGATGCGCCAGCGCCGTCGACGACGCGCCCGCAAGCCGTGCCGGTGCGACCACCCGCGTTCCGCCCCGTGCCGATACAGGCCCCGGGGCCTGCCGCGCCCACACGCCGAGCGCCGACCGCGCGCGTACCGGCCCCGCCGACGCGCGCGTCCGCGCCCGCGCGCGCTTCCACCTCTGCCGCTGCCACTCGCGGCAACCTGACCCCGCGCACTTCCGCGCCGGTACCCCGCCCGCCGCTGGCGAGCTCGGCGACATCGACCCGACACGTGGCCGAAGTCGGCTCGCACCGCGCACCGAGGGACCCACCGAAGACTCCTGGAACGAGGAAGACTGCAGCGTCGGCGTTCGCGACCGCGTCTCCCGCTCCCCCCCGAAGCTCCGCCCGCGACTCGCCCGCAGTGCTGTCGACGTGTTCGTCGAGAGCCGGCTCGGACATGTCGATAGCGTCGGGCGACTACGAGTACGCGTCCGGTCGCGACTCCGTATCTCAGGATACGCCTGCGCGGACCGGATCGGCCCTGGAGCTCCGCTCCCCGTCACCCGCCGAATCGCTGAGCTTCGGTTACGAATTCCGGCTGGAACCCAGAGCCCAACGTCGGCAGAGGAGCCCGGAGGACACAGCCGCCGAAGAGGCTAAGCGGCTGTGCACAGACATCTCCCCCCTGCCACAGAGAGACCCGCGCAGGCGAACCACACCGGACGCGCCTGCTCCTTCCTTCGCGGAAGCGGCAAGACGCTCGCCGACCGCGGACAATGCTACCCCGACCGAACCAACAACTGCCCACTTGGACCTTGTCACAGAACAAGACAAGGCTCCAAAGCAAAAGAAGTCGATGACAAGATACCCGCCATTGGTGGTGGAGAAACTTCCCAGCTGGGCAACCCATTTCAGGGCGATCAGCGCCAAACTGGGACACCCCCCCAATGCAAGGCCATACCAAGGGGGGGTAAGGTTCACACCCACCTCCGAAGAGGAATACCGATTCGTCCAGCGGTACCTGACCCAGCTGGAGAAGGATATGGGACTCTCCTGGTTCGCGTACTCCTTGCCGGCCGAACAGAGCCTGAAGGTGGCCATCAGAGGCCTACCGGCGGAGACCGAACCAGCAGACATAGAGGAGGAACTCCGCGCCCTGGGATACGAGCCGGAGTACGTGCGCCACATACAGGCGCGCCAAGGAAGACCCGGCTGCGTATTCCATGCAGTCCTTAAAAAGACACCGGATGTTCGCCGGATCTATGACACTTCCGTGTTTATGTACATGCGGGGTGTCAAGATCGAGGCGTGGCGGAGCAAGCGTGGGCCCGCCCAATGTCACCGGTGTCAGAAGTTCCGACACAGCTCGCACAATTGCCACCGCCAGCTCGCCTGCGTACGTTGCGGGGAGGAGCACACGGCTAGGGATTGTCCGCGCCCGCGGACGGAACCCGCCACGTGCGCCAACTGCAAAGGCGAGCACCCGGCCAACAACACAAAGTGTCCCGTCTTCCAGAGGGAAATGAAAAACAGGAAGGCGGGCACCGTGGCCATATCATCGGCGTCAGCGACGCTACAACGCCGGCCAGATACGGCCACCGAGAGGCCCCAAACCCAGCCGGCACAAGAAGAGGCCCAATCAGCGTCGCTTATGGCGGCGGCAAATGATGCCACGGCGCGCGGAGCCACCACCACCACCACCAACAAGGCGGAAGGGCGGAGGAGGAAGAAGCGCGGGGGCAGGAAGAAAAAGAAGGGGACCCAGGCGCAGCCCCCGCCCCCCAAGGAAACCTGTTCCCAGGCAGACCCTGAGCCTAAACCGGCGCAGGCGAAGCAGGAGACCACAGGCGCTGCTGCCGCTGAGAACGGCACGACATCTCGTCGTCAGCGACAGGAGAGGCCGCCCCAGGGCACAGCCGCTGCGACGCAGGGGCCACGCCAACAGCAGCGTCCAAAGTCGCTGCCCCGAAAGGCAGAGATAGCCGCGGGCAGCGACGCAAAGGAAAACAAAAAGAAATTCACCGCCTGCGCCATCCAGATCCTCATGGACCTTATAAAGGCACTGAGGCAGGGTCAAGACGCGGAATTAATAATCCTCGACGGTCTGGCCGCACTTCTCGCGCTGTACAATGGCTAGGCCGCTGAGGATTCTACATTGGAATGCCCGCGGCCTGAGGAACAAGGTCGCTCCCCTCCGCCACCTACTCAAGGAGCAAAACATAGACGTGGCGCTTATAAGCGAGACTCTGCTGGGACCAGCCGACAGGGTGAAATTCCCGGGCTATCTCGCTTATAGGAGGGACGAAAAATCACCACTCAACGTCGCCTACCGTGGTCTGGTAGTACTTGTGAAACGAAGAGTCGTCCATCAGGAACTCCCCTCGCCGTCACTCAGCAGCTTCTACGCGCTGGGTGTGCAACTCCACGTGGCCGGCGAAGACATGAACGTCTACGCGGCCTACAAACCGCCCGCGGCCCGCCTCGACCACTCCGAGCTGCGGGCCCTGCTGTTCCAGGCCGCGTCACGACCTACGTTGATCGCCGGCGACATGAACTGCAAGCACCCCGCGTGGAACGCTGCTAAACAGAATACCGAGGGAAGACGGCTCTTCGCAGACGCGGAGGCCCATGGGTACGCGGTGTCCGGCCCTGAGACGCCAACCCACTACCCGGACACACCGAGCTTCCTACCGGACGTGCTGGACATCGTGATACATACAGGGCCACGCTATCAGATCACGCACCAGGTGATAGATGACGAGTACCAGTCGGACCATCAGCCCGTGCTCGTCATCGTGTCGGGAATGCCGACCCGACTCGCCCCTCCCGCGCCACGTCGAAAAACGGACTGGAACGCGTTCAAGGAAAGAATGGAAACCACCACTCCAACTCGGCCTATCATTGCCCCCGCAGACGTAGAGGAGCTGACAGCCGAGGTCACCGCTTGCATCCAACAAGCCTTGGAAGCAGCAACCACAGCCACCGACTCCACAACACCGCAGGGGCGACAGTTGCTACCGCCCCTGCCGGCACGCGTAATGAGGTTGATCACAAACAAGAGGCGCCTCCGCAAGCGGTGGCAAGAAACACGCTGCCCGACGCTCAAAACAGAGCTAAACCGTCTCGCGGAGAGGGTTAAGGCCGAGTTGCGGGCGCACAACTCCGAGAGCTGGGAGTCACACATAGATGCCGCGGAAGGCGATTGGCCGGCAATACACAGACTGTGCCGCCATCTAACGAATACCCCAGCTCCAGTGCGCCCCCTGCTAGACAGCGGCGGGGCAGTGAAATACGTCGCAGCAGACCGTGCGGAAATCTTCGCTGAGCACCTGGAGCGTCAATTCCAGCCGAACCCGACCGACGACAATGAGCATGTCGCAATGGTCGAGAGGCACCTTGGAGACTACTTCGCCACGCCGATAGCCTCTGACGAAGAACCCATCCACTTCTCCCCCGGCGCAGTTAGACGCGCCATCCTTAGGACGAAACTGAAGAAGGCCCCCGGAGCTGACGGGATCACCAACACAGCGCTGCGCCACTTGCCGCACCGGACCGTGGCAACGTTGGCGCGCCTGTACACGGGGATCCTGCGCACGGGGACCTTCCCGAGCGCCTGGAAGGAGGGGCGCGTCATTATGCTGCCCAAGCCGGGCAAGAACGTGATGCGGCCAGAGAGCTATCGGCCAATCACCTTGCTTCCGACCATCTCCAAGGTGTTTGAATCACTCCTGTTGCGACATCTCACACCACACGTCACACCGCGCCCAGAGCAGTTCGGGTTCCGCGCGGAACACAGCACGACGCTCCAGCTGTCGAGGGTACTGCACCTGCTGACAGCGGCAGTGAATAAGAAGGAGCAGGCAGTTGCAGTATTCCTCGACATGGAAAAAGCGTTTGATCGTGTTTGGCACGCCGGTCTGCTGTACAAGCTGTCGACGACGAGTACGCCCCGCCGCATAGTCAAAGTAATCCATTCTTTCCTTGCCCACAGGACCATCAGAGTGGCGGTCGACGACGCGCTCTCCAGCGCCCATCCGGTGGCAGCCGGAGTCCCGCAAGGCAGTTGCCTCTCGCCGGTGTGTTACTCACGCTACACGGACGACATCCCCACCACGGGGGACACGACGCTCGCGCTGTACGCTGACGATGCCGCGTACATTGCCACCTCGCTGAACGCGGGGCACGCGGCCGTCAAAATGCAGCGCGCCCTAGACCTGCTTCCCGACTGGCTCTCCAAGTGGAGGCTCTCGGTGAACGTGAGTAAGACACAGGCGCTGGTCACCGGATCCGGACCGCCACCAACGCCCCTGCAACTACACAGGGCCGACATCACGTGGTCGCCCCGGGTAACATACCTGGGCGTCACCATTGATCGTCGGCTCTGCATGGGACCGCACGTCCGCAAGGTCGCCGCGAAGGGAGGGACAGCCCGCGCTCTCCTCCGCCCAGTGCTCACATCCCGCCTCCCGCTACGTGTCAAGCTGGGTGTGTACAAGACGTACATACGCCCAGTGTTGACGTACGCCGCCCCAGCTTGGCTCGCCCTCACGAGCGAGTCGAGCAAGAAGACACTCCGTGCGCAACAGAGCAAGGTGTTGCGCACCATCGTAGCCGCTCCTCGCTTCGTGAGGAATGACATCATCCAGCGGGATATGAAGCTCGAGAGCCTGGACGACTTCGTGGCCAGGCTGGCCAAAAATATGTTCGCGCGAGCCGACGCATCGGCCTGGACCCACATCAAGGGCCTGGCGCCGTGGCACGCGCGCCCACCCGACGCGAAACGCCTGCCGCGCGACCTGCTTGCGGACGCTGCCCCCCACCAACCCGGACTTGACGCCTGAGTAAGTCGTTTTCACCTACACGCGGCTTATTCAAACATAAACACTCCACATTCACTACATGCATCAGGTGCGCGACGTGTGCTAAGTTAATATAGGCACGGCGTGCACCTCATAACAGACACTCATAACGTTACAGACGCCTAAACTCACGCGTTGAAAGTGCCGCGCGGGCGCGCACCTCCAGCGCAAACACTGAGCGGTGCTACTCACATGTACAAACCGTTCATACACACACCACGGGCTCCTGTACCGAGCGCAACCGGCTTGCTCTGGAAACGTCACGGGCGGGGCCCCGCATCCACTGTGGGGAGCGCCCCAAAGTCGCCACCTCTGTCGCTGGTCGTCCCTCGCCGGGCCTCTCCCGGGCAACCGGGAGTCTCACCTGGCGGGGCCCGACCGCCGAGGTGGCGTGAAGATAGCGGAACGCTTTCCGCGGCGCTCCCACAGTACACTATAGGTAAACAGATACTCATACTAGTAGCGTAGCGGCCGGACGGCCGCACGCTAATAAAATGCCTAGCCGAACTAGGCCACCCAAGGACCCGCCCGTCTTCACGGGCGGAGAATGATCCTTCGGGAAAGGGGCAGAGCCCCGTGGCCCGACACGCGCGCCCCCTGGCGGGGGCGCAGCGAAGTCTCCATGAGCGCGGTTTTTATAAGAGATTCTCCACTCTTGCTGTCGACACGTCCGTACGAGCGTGCGTGTTTACAGTTGTTTTTGTGTGTTCATAGTAAATAATCACTAATCTCAGACGATGTCCGGTCGCGGCAAAGGCGGTAAGGTCAAGGGAAAGGCAAAGTCACGCTCGAACCGTGCTGGACTCCAGTTTCCGGTGGGACGTATACACAGGCTGCTCCGAAATGGTAACTACGCTGAACGAGTGGGCGCCGGCGCTCCGGTCTATTTGGCCGCCGTGATGGAATATCTTGCCGCTGAAGTTCTCGAGTTGGCAGGCAACGCCGCGAGGGACAACAAGAAGACCAGGATCATCCCGCGTCACCTTCAATTGGCGATCCGCAACGATGAAGAGTTGAACAAACTGCTCTCCGGCGTGACCATCGCACAAGGCGGTGTACTGCCCAACATCCAGGCCGTACTCCTCCCCAAGAAGACCGAGAAGAAGGCTTAATAAGGCGCTACTGCCTCGTGCGTTCGACATGCGACATGACACCACACAGTGGCGTCTCATCGTCGTCGACATTACGCCTATGTGGAATGCGCGATGCCCTCGGCTCGTTCGTATTCTAAACAAAAGGCCCTTTTCAGGGCCACAATATGATTCGTCAATGTTTATTAATATAACCAACTAAGACAGTTTCTTTATCAGTGTTGTCGTCTAACAAAAACGTACCTCTACCTACCTACCTGCCTACCACACAGACACGGACACGCACACATACAAATACTTTACATAGGTACATACCTACCTACTACGTGCATTAAGCAGTATGATACTTGGAAGAATATTAAATAGGTATTATAGCTAATCAATGTAATGTAGGTAGGTAACTATATAATACATACATGAATAAATATAAGTTTAACAATGTAAATAGGTACACACTTGATATTAATTATAATAAATAGATGGATGGATGGATTACCTAGGTAAATACCTACATAGTTAAAGTTAACATGCGGCTAAGCACTCCTCAGGTAGAGTGTGCACTGTGCTGTGCATATAGGTAATAAACACAATAATAAATATAAATTATTTATATGATAGTACCATATAATAAGATTCCCTTTTTAATTAATATATATATGCGAGTATAGGTCGTGTTACATGTATGTATACAGTGTATATTGTGTCCTGCACCTACTTTTTTTTTTTTTTTTTTTTTTTTTTTTAGGTCGAATTACTATGAAAAATAGGTAATAAGTTTCTACACTGAACCAAATCTAATCTATCTAACTAAACCAAAATGCGACGACACCACAACGCGAGCCCCTAACCCCTCCACGCCGCCCCTCTCTCTTCCCTCTTGCCCCGCGGACCGCGTCCCGGTGTGTTATTGGAACGTTGCTATTGGTCCGCTGCGACTATCATTAAGGCGCTGCTCGTCACTAACGTCTAACCCGAGCGCAGCGTATAAATATAAGTGTTGGTCGGCCGTAAAAAAAATATACTGCGACTGAACGCCGTTTCGGTAGCACGTGTTGTTTACTCTTGTACAATATATCCGTTGTTGTACCATAATGCCGCCCAAGACGAGTGGTAAGGCCGCCAAGAAATCTGGCAAAGCCCAGAAGAACATCTCCAAGACTGATAAGAAAAAGAAGAAGCACAAGAGGAAGGAGAGCTACGCCATTTACATCTACAAGGTGTTGAAGCAGGTGCACCCCGACACCGGTATCTCCAGCAAGGCGATGTCCATCATGAACTCGTTCGTGAACGACATCTTCGAGCGCATCGCTGCCGAAGCTTCCCGCCTCGCCCACTACAACAAGAGGTCCACAATAACGTCGAGGGAGGTGCAGACGTCCGTCAGGCTGCTGCTGCCCGGCGAGCTCGCCAAGCACGCCGTCAGTGAAGGCACCAAGGCCGTCACCAAGTACACCAGCTCCAAGTGAGCGGTCGGTAGCTAGAGAGAGCCGCCCGACGCCGATTGTGGTGTGTGTGTACAGTGTGCGTGCGTTGCGTGATACAACTCTGTGTGGTCTGTTCGTGTGTTTCGATGATGAGTGGTCCCGCCGGTGAGTGTGCGTAAATAATATTGTGTTGTTTCGTCGTACCCATATAGGTATATATAAGTACCTATGTATGTACGCGATGAGCATGATTAAATTCGCACATCCAACGTCGCGCACACAAAAACTCATCACAAACCACGTCTGACCATAGGGTACGCGCGCGCGCTCGCACGCACGCAAAACCAAAAGGCCCTTTTCAGGGCCACAAATGTTTTCATGTGATCAAATTCACGTTTCTTAAATTTGATGTCCGTCAAAACGTACAAACCTACCTACCTAATTATCTAAACCCACCCTCTGCCTAAATATTTTTTACAGCATAAGTATTTAATCGTATAAGTCGAGAGTAGTAGGCACCTACATACTTACATTATTATACGTACACGTCGTGCATGCATACATAGGTACAAGACATACTTACCTATACGTAATGTATATAATAATTTATAATTACTAATATACTTATAGGTATGTATATTATACTATAAATAAATACATAGACACAAAGTCATAAATAAATGTACATAACTAATAATAATAATATTATAAAAATGTTACGCTCAAAGATCGAAAACAGCTCGCAACGCGTTGTGTTCAATTATTTATAATATTAGTTGAGCTTCAAAATGCAACGAATTTACTTAGGCTAGGTTAGGTTGTTAGGTTTTTTTTTTTTTTTTTGGCCTTATAACTACGTATATAATATTATCATCTATCTGGTTTAGACAGTAAAATGTTACATACATACATAATAAACGTAAATAATACAAAAAAAAAAAAAAAATAATAATAATTAATTTAATTGTTCAGATAAGTTAGTGCGTTATTCGTCGGCGAGAGGGCGCGCAGCGTCGCGCGCGTTCGTCCCGCCTACCAGCCACACAGTATAAATACGACCGTGACGCGCCTCAATAATCCCCGGCTCAGACGGCATCACCAACAAGGTGGTTAAGCTCTTCCCTGCCTCCCTGATCATTCTGATGACCGCCATCTTCAATGCGGCATTAAATAATAACATCTTCCCACAAGTGTGGAAAGAAGCTACCGTCATCGGTATCCCTAAACCCGGTAAACCCAGGTCTGAGCCCTCCAGTTATCGCCCCATAAGTCTCCTCAAAGTCCTTGGGAAGATCTATGAGCGGCTTATCTATGCCCGATTAAAGAAATTTGCCGAATCCCATAATCTCATTCCCGACGAGCAGTTTGGTTTTCGAACCAAACACTCTTGTATCCACCAAGTGCATCGCATAGTCGAACATATCAGCGCTGGATTCCAGCGCGGTATGACGACTGGCATGCTCTTCTTCGACGTGGCGAAAGCCTTCGACAAGGTCTGGCACAATGGCTTGATTTACAAGCTATATTCATTCAACGTGCCAGACCGTCTCGTGCTCATCATTCGAGATTTTCTGTCGAATCGCACATTTCGCTATCGTATAGAGGGCGGCACACTCTCGTCCCCCCATCCTATCCGAGCCGGAGTCCCTCAGGGCTCCGTGCTCTCCCCTCTCCTTTTCACGCTGTACACCAGCGATATTCCAAAAAGATCCAAGTCGCAGTTGGCTCTATTCGCTGACGACACGGCTATATATTATTCCGGCATCAGCCTAACAAACATCACCAAAATTCTCCAATCCTCGGTCAATGCCCTAGGGAATTGGTTCAGGAAATGGAGAATAGAGGTGAATCCCTCCAAGAGCGCGGCGGTTCTCTTTCACAAGAGTTCCGACCTCTCCGCTCAAGCCCAACCCATCTCCCTCTTCGGCCAACAGATCCCTTGGGAAAAGAAAGCCAAATACCTGGGCGTGGTTCTAGATTACCGACTTACGTTCCGAGAGCACATAAAAACGGTGCGTTCGCGCGCCGCTTTTGCTCTAGGACGTCTACATGGCATGCTCAATGCACGCAGTAAACTCTCCCTTAAATACAAGGTGAGAATTTACGTGATGTGTATTCGCCCCATCATGACCTATGCGAGTGTCGTATTCGCTCACATAGAAAGTCCCACTATCCATAGGATGCAGACCCTCCAAAACCGATTCATGCGCAAAGCCACGGGCGCCCCTTGGTACGTGCGCAATAGGGACCTTCACTTAGACCTAAAACTGCCTACCATCAAGCAGTTTATGAAACGCGCCTCTAAGCGCTATTTCGATCTGGCCCCCCTTCACCCTAATCCCCTTGTGGTCAGTAGCGTAGACTACAAACCCTCTCAGATAAGTAGAGTGCGCCGCCCAAGGCACGCACTCACTTACCCTGACGACCAAATCACCCTAGCGCAAGAGTCAAACAGAGTGACTAGCACTCTCAAATCACACGCACAAAAACGCCGCCCGATATACCGTCCTCGCCGGCGAGGCCCGTCGCGAAGACCCCTTAACGGTAATCCTCCCCGTCCCTTGCTCGAGCCGGCCCGTGCCGAGCCAGTAGCTTTAAATTCGCCCATAAATAATTTAAACCCAGATCCAGCCGTCCCTAGCTGCCCCCCCAGCAACGCCCTAAGCCGAGGTTCGAGTCCCGCAGGGGACGCCCTTAGCTGTGTTGCTTAGTTTATAAGTTGCCCCTGGCTGGAGGCATTTGGTGCCTCGCCACCTAGTCCGGTTAAGTTTTTAAAGCTCCCTCGAGCTAAAAACTATGTCCGACCTAAAAAAAAAAAAAAAAAAAAAAAAAAAAAAACCTCAATAATTTTATTCTCTCTCGCACGCCCGTACTGAGTACAGGTCGACGCGTACCCGTATTAATTGTTTGAAAAGTATTCTTCGCGTTGTTCGTTCGGTGTTAAAATGGCGCGTACTAAGCAGACCGCTCGTAAATCTACCGGTGGCAAGGCGCCGAGGAAACAGCTCGCCACTAAGGCTGCGCGCAAGAGCGCACCAGCGACAGGTGGCGTAAAGAAACCCCATCGCTACAGGCCCGGTACTGTGGCCCTCCGCGAGATCCGTCGCTACCAGAAGAGCACAGAGCTTCTGATCCGCAAGCTTCCGTTCCAGCGTCTCGTGCGTGAAATCGCCCAGGACTTCAAGACCGATCTACGTTTCCAGAGCTCCGCTGTGATGGCGCTGCAGGAGGCAAGCGAGGCTTACCTCGTGGGTCTCTTCGAAGACACCAACCTGTGCGCGATTCATGCGAAACGCGTCACCATTATGCCGAAGGACATTCAGCTGGCGCGCAGGATTAGGGGCGAACGCGCTTAAACGTCTCGTCGTCGTCGTCGGCACACAATGATGCACAAACAGACCGACGTTTGTGGAACAGTGTGCTCACACACAAAAGGCCCTTTTCAGGGCCACATATGTATCAGATTTTTATAATCAGTTTCTTAACATCGGAGACGCTCAAAAACGATTTATCTATCTATCTATCTATATATATAAAATATGTATAAGAACTTACATAAGTACACATACATTATTTTACTATTTATTAATATAACGACTACTAAATTTGCACATATAATTATTATTATTATAAGAATAAATCAACAAAGTAAGTAGTAGGTAATGTACTTACGTTAAGAAGTTTACTTAAACCGTTCTAAAACAAAAAATAAATAAATATATATATATATATATATATACTTATATAAAATCGCCCAACTCGCATGTTTATGATTTAAATAGGTATGAAATGAATGCATAATTTTGAAGAAATAATTGATCCATATCCATAGAGGCTTATGAAAGAGTTAGGTACTTACTCAATAAAATTATTGTACATAATGTAAGTAATTATTAGTGTTTAAGAGTTTAATAATGTCTAGTGTACCTAGTCTCCACAAAAGTCAAAATCAATCCACGAACGTCGTGTCGTCGTGCTCGTGCGTCGTCGGTCGGTCGGTCGCCCGCACGCCTCCCTCCTCGCCCCGCGCACTTCCCGCCGCTGATATCCTCGCTACGTATAAATATAAGCGGGGCTATGGCACCGTTTTTGGACTCGCCCGCTGACGCTCGCCGCGAGAGGACGTATCGCTTGCGCTGCGCTCTCTCTAAGCTCGTCTCGCTGTGCCCCGCCACAGCGCTCCGCAGTCGTCCCGACTGCACCCACATATTTGATCAAAAGCTGCCTTTTTCAAGGCGGTGGCTGATTTTCTGTCTCTTGCGGACTTCGGTACGCTCGCGCTCTAGCCCCTTCAGGGAAAAACCACAGTTTCGTGGTCCTCGGTGGAAACCGTACGGTGCCAACGAAACCGAGTGAGGTGTGGACCCGATACACCCGCTAAGCCCCTTCTGGGTAAAGCAAAAATCGGAAGGAGCTAGGACCACCGGCCTTGGGGGGTCTCCTAGTCGACCCTAGCTCTAACCCCGTTCTCTTGCAGCTCCTCTAGTATCGTACTAGTACGGTACTAGAGCATAGGAACCCGTTCGCACAATAAGACTGGCGACGGGAGACAAGCTAGGGTACACTACAGGTACACACGCCTCCCTGCCTACACCCGGCAGGGAGGGTTCATTCACCCACACAACCCCGGGCCCATCCAACCCGGGGACGGTAGAGTTAGGATTGACTCGAAATTCCCCTTTCCCCTTTGCCTCTCTCGGACATCTCGTCAAGATGTCCGACGCCACCCTCATCACCTTCCTCAGGGAGGTCCTTTTAAAGGACCCCGAATTTTTGGCCAAATATGGCTCCAAGCTCCCGCGTGAGCTAGCCCCTCGCCCCGCCCGCGCCCCTATCCCCGATAGCCCGGCCTCACCGGACGCAGATGTTCCTTCAATGGAACACCTGCGTAAACAACGAGATTCTCCGGAAAGCCCGGAGGCTCACTTTTACGACCCCGCTTTATTGTCCGGTTCCCCGATCCCCATCGCGAACAATAGGTTCTCAAGCCTATTGTCCGCCGATTCTGAGAATGTCGACGCACGTGCGTCAACTTCTGTAGCCCCGCCCCCGACCCAAACGGTGCCGATGGACACATCGGCACCGCTTGACTCAGAGTCCGAGTCATCCCTCTCGGACTCTAGCTCTAGTTCGGAATCCTCCGACGGATTCACTCCCGTAACAGGGAAGAAAAGGCCGCGTAAAGCTAAGGCCAACTCTGATGCCCCCGCTAAGGCCCCCAGGACCGCTGAGGTCACCGACTCCCCAGCCTCTCCTATTCCATCAACCTCCTCCCAGGTTGCTTCCACCCCTGCCCCTCGCCCTCGTTCTCAGCCTACTGAGAACGCACCCAAGAAGGGCAAAGCCCCACCCCCCGTCATTGTCCACGACAAAGAGTCGTGGGTCCCTATCTCCAAGATGTGTGTTGATCGCAAGATCAACTACACCTCTGCCCGTCCAATCCAAGAGGGTATCAAAGTTACCCTCTCAACCTCCACCGATTTTAGAGGTTTTACTAGCCTTCTTACGGAGCGTAAGATTAATTACCATACTTTTACGCTCGCGTCCGAGAAACCCCTACGCGTCATAATCCGCGGGATTCCCAAGGAGATTGACACGGAGGACGTACTCAGCGACCTTAAGTCGCAAAATATCCCCGCCTTGGAAATCCATCGCATGCACCGCGGCCGCGGTGGCATTCAGTACAATATGGTACTCGCCATTATCGAGCAATCGGAGGGCGCAAAGGCCATATTTAACATCCGATCCGTTTGCCACTTATCTGGTATTCGGATCGAAAAACCCCACAAGGGAGGTCCCATAGGGCAATGCCACAATTGCCAACTATACGGCCACGCATCCCGCAATTGTCACGCCAGATCAAGGTGTGTGAAATGCCTAGGCGATCACGCTACCGCAGACTGTAGTCGTCCTAAAGATAGGACACTATGCACGGAACCTCCCAGCTGTGTTCTGTGCGGGGAGCAAGGCCACCCGGCTAACTACCGAGGCTGCGCTAAGGCCCCCAAAATTTCACCCAAGCACGCTAAACGTGCAGCCGATAAGACTCAGAGGGAAAGCCCCTCGGCCGCCCTCCCTGACCGTCTTAGCCCTCAAAGGCCCTCTCCCTGGAGCGCGCTGAACCACCAGCAAGCGTTTCCCCCACTTAAAACGCCACAGCATGTGGCTAACATCCCACCCTTAATGGGTACCCCCACCCCCGCTCACTGCGCGCCGGCTTCCCCGGCCGCTCTCGCGGTTGCCCCTTCAAGGCCCGCACAGGCCTCTCAGCCTGTGTTTGCGCCAGCACCCACGCAACCCCACGTTCCTGCCTCTGCCACCCCGGCAACAGGTAGGTCCTTGGGTGCTACTTTAAAAGCGTTCAGTGTCGCCCCCATTGAACGCATCACTACCATTGGCCACGCCCTCATAGCTAATGAGGGAAACGGCCTCAGCATTCTCAAAATCATATCTGAGAATGCTGACTTAATTGATGCATTCTCCCAGCTTAGGTTCTAAATGGCGGTGCACGCAGGTAGAACCAAACCCCGGTCCCTTAAAATAGGTTTTTTCAATGCGAATAGCATGAATGGTCAACGCGATGAGATCGCCACTTTCCTCCGCGACCATCAAATTGACATTTTCCTTATACAGGAGACCTTCCTCAAACCATCCAAGAGGAATCCTGGAATTGCAAACTATCATATAGTGCGCAACGACAGGACTCGTTCTCAAGGAGGTGGTACCCTCATATACTATAAAAGGTCCTTGTACTGCACTCCTATGGATAATCCTTCCCTCGAGCATATTGAGACCTCGATATGTCGAGTAGGCATGACCGGTCACCAACCGATAACTATCGTATCGGCTTATATCCCCCCTAGCAGCGCTAGGCTTCACATACGTCCCGACTTAGAAGCCCTCTTAGGCTTAGGTGACTCAGTTATCATAGCAGGTGACCTTAACGCGAAAAATGTCGCCTGGAATTGCCACTCGAACAACCAGAGAGGCAGAGAGCTTGATAACCTGAGCACCTTACTGAATTACGATATCATCGCCCCAATGATGCCCACCCACTATCCCGCTGACGTAAACCACAGACCTGACGTACTCGACATAGCCCTCTTAAAGAACGTAAACTTAGGTTTACGCTCTCTAGAGACGCTACAAGAGTTAGACTCCGACCACCGACCTGTGATCCTAGTATTAGGCCCCAGACTTGCCCCCTCAGATCCAGGTCAGCCCGCTCCAACAAAGGTGATAACGGATTGGAGGAAACTCGAGGAACGCCTCAAGTCGACTTCATCCGTTCACCTGGATGCCATCCCCGACTCTATAGTGTCAGTTGCCGACGCGACGGGCGCGATCGACTCCCTCACCGACCATGTACAATCCCTGTTGAACGAATGTTCACGACAGATTCCAGAGGAGTTTGATAACCGCTGGAATCTGCCGGAGGATGTGCGTGGCTTGGTGACGGAGAAGAACGCGGCCATCAGAGCGTACGACAATTTTCCTTGCGAGCCGAACCGCGCTCACATGCGCAATTTACAGCGTGCTGTAAAGAAACGCATAAATGAGCTGCGCGAGGCCCGCTGGGACAATTGGCTGAAGGACCTGGAGCCCACCCATCAGGCCTTCTGGCAGCTGACCCGGAAGCTCAAGTCCGATCAAGAGTCTACAATGCCCCCTCTGAACCGTCCTAATCAAAGGCCCGCCTTTGACGACGACGAAAAAGCCGAATGCCTAGCCGACAGTCTAGAGGCACAATGCTCGCCTAGCACTCTACCAGTAGACAAGGCCCACCTCAATGAGGTGAACGCCGAAGTCGAACGTAGAGTCGCCCTCTCGCTGTCCCCCGAAAACCCTACGGCCCCCGTAAGTTCCACTCCCTCCCCCGCCCCCGACCCAGACGATCCCGTCCCCCCCGTCACTGCGGACGAAGTCCGGTTGATCGTACAGAACCTACGACCCAGGAAAGCCCCCGGCTCAGACGGCATCACCAACAAGGTGGTTAAGCTCTTCCCCGCCTCCCTGATCATTCTGATGACCGCCATCTTCAATGCGGCATTAAATAATAACATCTTCCCACAAGTGTGGAAAGAAGCTACCGTCATCGGTATCCCTAAACCCGGTAAACCCAGGTCTGAGCCCTCCAGTTATCGCCCCATAAGTCTCCTCAAAGTCCTTGGGAAGATCTATGAGCGGCTTATCTATGCCCGATTAAAGAACTTTGCCGAATCCCATAATCTCATTCCCGACGAGCAGTTTGGTTTTCGAACCAAACACTCCTGTATCCACCAAGTGCATCGCATAGTCGAACATATCAGCGCTGGATTCCAGCGCGGTATGACGACTGGCATGCTTTTCTTCGACGTGGCGAAAGCCTTCGACAAGGTCTGGCACAATGGCTTGATTTACAAGCTATATTCATTCAACGTGCCAGACCGTCTCGTGCTCATCATTCGAGATTTTCTGTCGAATCGCACCTTTCGCTATCGTATAGAGGGCGGCACACTCTCGTCCCCCCATCCTATCCGAGCCGGAGTCCCTCAGGGCTCCGTGCTCTCCCCTCTCCTTTTCACGCTGTACACCAGCGATATTCCAAAAAGATCCAAGTCGCAGTTGGCTCTATTCGCTGACGACACGGCTATATATTATTCCGGCATCAGCCTAACAAACATCACCAAAATTCTCCAATCCTCAGTCAATGCCCTAGGGAATTGGTTCAGGAAATGGAGAATAGAGGTGAATCCCTCCAAGAGCGCGGCGGTTCTCTTTCACAAGAGTTCCGACCTCTCCGCTCAAGCCCAACCCATCTCCCTCTTCGGCCAACAGATCCCTTGGGAAAAGAAAGCCAAATACCTGGGCGTGGTTCTAGATTACCGACTTACGTTCCGAGAGCACATAAAAACGGTGCGTTCGCGCGCCGCTTTTGCTCTAGGACGTCTACATGGCATGCTCAATGCACGCAGTAAACTCTCCCTTAAATACAAGGTGAGAATTTACGTGATGTGTATTCGCCCCATCATGACCTATGCGAGTGTCGTATTCGCTCACATAGAAAGTCCCGCTATCCATAGGATGCAGACCCTCCAAAACCGATTCATGCGCAAAGCCACGGGCGCCCCTTGGTACGTGCGCAATAGGGACCTTCACTTAGACCTAAAACTGCCTACCATCAAGCAGTTTATGAAACGCGCCTCTAAGCGCTATTTCGATTTGGCCCCCCTTCACCCTAATCCCCTTGTAGTCAGTAGCGTAGACTACAAACCCTCTCAGATAAGTAGAGTGCGCCGCCCAAGGCACGCACTCACTTACCCTGACGACCAAATCACCCTAGCGCAGGAGTCAAACAGAGTGACTAGCACTCTCAAAACACACGCACAAAAACGCCGCCCGATATACCGTCCTCGCCGGCGAGGCCCGTCGCGAAGACCCCTTAACGGTAATCCTCCCCGTCCCTTGCTCGAGCCGGCCCGTGCCGAGCCAGTAGCTTTAAATTCGCCCATAAATAATTTAAACCCAGATCCAGCCGTCCCTAGCTGCCCCCCCAGCAACGCCCTAAGCCGAGGTTCGAGTCCCGCAGGGGACGCCCTTAGCTGTGTTGCTTAGTTTATAAGTTGCCCCTGGCTGGAGGCATTTGGTGCCTCGCCACCTAGTCCGGTTAAGTTTTTAAAGCTCCCTCGAGCTAAAAACTATGTCCGACCTTAAAAAAAAAAAAAAAAAAAAAAAAAGGCACCGTTTTTAACCAGTCGTCCGTTCGAGTTCGCCAAGCAAGCGGCAGCACTCGGCACAAGTTCAGTTCAGTTATATAGTTCGTTCGTTCGTGTTTAGTCTCATCAAAACAAGCAACATGACCGGTCGCGGCAAGGGAGGAAAGGGTCTGGGAAAAGGAGGAGCCAAGCGCCACAGGAAAGTGCTCCGTGATAACATCCAGGGTATCACGAAACCAGCCATTCGTCGTCTGGCTCGCAGAGGCGGCGTGAAACGTATCTCCGGTCTGATTTACGAAGAGACCCGCGGCGTGCTGAAGGTGTTCCTCGAGAACGTGATCCGCGATGCGGTCACATACACCGAGCACGCTAAGAGGAAGACCGTCACCGCTATGGACGTCGTGTACGCTCTGAAGCGGCAGGGTCGCACCCTGTACGGTTTCGGCGGTTAAATCGTAGACACTAACTACGTTCAGTCGTCGTCACGTCGCCGCTCTACATACAATGGTGGACGCGTGTAGTGATGGTGTATGGTATGGTTTACTATTATGCCACACGACACGCGCGGTTCGACCATGCGTATCTAGATGCTGCACATTAAAAAAGGCCCTTTTCAGGGCCGCACATGATTCTGATATTAAATAATATGTTTCTTGTGTAGAGCCGTCAACCGAAACGTTCACTCACTCACTATAATTAAGTATTATATTCATTGTTAGGTATTTAACTTGCCTGCCTACCTACCTACCAACCAAACTGACTAACTTACTAGCCAAATACCTATAACATAAGTAATAATATTCTATACATATAGATAGGTATATTTATGAAGTCGTATATGTAGTTGTGTAAACTTACTTACCAAAGTAGGTGCTCGCAAGCTGGCCTGGATGCAGGAGCCAACACCGACGGTCGGTCGGTGTTGGTGACGATGCCAAAAATGACGCCAGCAGCAGTAGACCTGAAAAAAAAAATTACAAATAAATGTTGGTACAATAATTTTACCATATTATGGGTAAGTAAGTACCTACCTACATAAGCAGACCTATCCTCTTGATAGATAGTTAGTCAATCAGTCAGTCAGTCAGTCAGTAAGTACATACATAACATTATAGATATTCCTGCAATACGAAAAGATAATATTATAATGCCTAGGTACTTTAAAACTAATAAAGGTTGTTTGGTTTTAAATGGGTAAGTAGGTACCTAATAACCATAAGTAGATATTATATTATGTAAGTACCTATATTAATAAATATTATATTGATTAGATACTTTTAGTCGGATCGCGCAGGTATTTACTTGATCTAAGTATTGTACCATCAAGTAAACACCGAGACTCGCACTCGCGTTCATAATAATTATTGTATATATACTGTACGCTCGCTCGCTATTACCTATTAAGTAAGTACCTATAATATACAATATTATATTATAATAATAAATAACCGAGGTGCACTTTTTTGTCTTTCAACGTTACAGTATACAGTATCTGTATATTTTAATTATTATTCGTTGCACTCGTGTGTTGTCCTGAACGGAGTCGCGTCCGTCCGCCCGTCCTTCCTTAGCGTTGGTGCGGGCGCTACGTCGTGTTTTACGACGGTTCACTTTTAGGTCGATAATGGGTACGCAACAAAGTGCGATAACTACGAATTTCTGTCGCCGGTCAGGCTCGATATCTTCCCTGTTGATGCGTCGACCTCGATAATTAATAACTATCACTTATATAGAGAAAAATACATTTTGAACGAGACCCGACCTGCGCTCGGTACGCAGTCGCCAAAATAAAACGCCGCGACCGCTCGAATGTGCAAGGCACCCACATAAATTGCACATCCGACCGTAGCCAAGTTCATGAACTATACGAAAACCCAAACACATACAGTCTACGAATGTAATAAACATTATTTAATTATATTATATCGGATACGTGTTAGTGAAAAGTTTGAAGTGTTCATACGAGAAAACGTCCCGCGACATCGCGGCGCTCGTTACGGTAAAGTTTCGTCGTACCTTAGTGTACGCGTTCGAAATTTGAAAAACCTCTTAAGTGGCGACATCTGAGTCCTACTACGTATCAGGCTATCAGTCTATCTATTGACACTTTCGTGTGTTGTGAGTGAACTGGTTGTTTACTTGCAATCATTTATTAATTAATATACAGTGCGTGTTTTTCGATTGTGATAAATACCTACCTACATAGTTTGAAATGGCAGACACCGCAGTGGCCACCGAATCTCCGGCTCCAGCTACACCAGCGAAGAAGCAAGCAAGACAGGCTGGAGGCGCAGCCGGCGCGAAGAAGCCGAAGGCTAAACCGACCCACCCCAAAACGGCCGATATGGTGAACAGCGCCATTAAGGAGATGAAGGAGCGCAGCGGATCTTCGCTTCAAGCCATCAAGAAGTACATAGCGGCCCAGTACAAGGTCGACGCGGAAAAACTTGCACCGTACATAAGGAAATATCTGAAGAGCGCCGTCGAATCTGGCGCCCTGATCCAGACAAAGGGCAAGGGCGCCTCGGGATCTTTCAAGCTGGAGTCCAAGTCCGCAGCGGCGAAGAAGCCCGCCGGCGCCGCGGGCAAGTCGGCCGCCGCGAAATCAGCGTCCGCCGCCTCTAAGACAAAGAAGGCCACCGCTTCGGCGGCCGGCGCCAAGACCAAGAAGGCCGCCGCGGCCGCCGCGTCCGCATCGGCAGCTTCGGGTTCGCCTTCAAAGTCTAAGGCGTCGGCTGGCGCGGCCGCCAGGGACAAGAAAGCCGCCGCCGCTAAGAAGAAGCCAGCAGCCAAGAAGGCCGCCGCCCCGGCCAAGGTGAAGGGAGGCGCCGCACCCAAGGCTAAGAAGACCGCGAAGCCGCCCACCAAGAAACCTAAAGCGCCCAAACCTAAGAAGGCGGCTGCCACGCCCAAGTCCAAGCCGGCCGCTAAGAAGGCGTCCGCCGCTAAGAAGTAAGCCGTGGTCGCGCGTCCGCGTGACACCGGCGACGGTAACGCTGCCACGGCGACGGCGACGGCGACTACGACGTAACGTCACGATCACCGATCGTGTGTCGTCGTCATCATCATCATGTTGTCATCGTGTCCCAGTGCGTGCGTGTATCGTCCTCGGGACCGTGAGGGCTCGGCGCGCGCGCGACGCGTCCCGTGCTTTGTTGTCCCACAGTGTGCAGCAGCAGCAGCAGCAGCAGCAGCACTCCATCAATCCGGAGGCGGCAACGCACAGAGATGCTGACAACGCTCGCGCTCACCCTCTATCTCGCGGCGCTCACAGAGCGCAAACCAAAAAGCCCTTTTCAGGGCTAACAAAACTTTCATGAATACAATAGTAATATTCGTTTCTATATTGAGCACCGTCAAAACGTTAAAAATACAATACACATACAAACCTAAGCACCTACCCCTACCTACCTAAGCACGTACACTTACGTATCTGTGAGGTAGTTACCTGTTTCGGGTGTGGTAAAATACATAGAATAGAATGACATAGATACATACATACACATAGGTAGTTAAATACATAATATTATTTACTTGCTCAAATAAATAAATAAAAACCTACCTAGGTATACAACGTACAGGTTTACTTATTAGTATTTTAGGTATGCGAGCAGGTTCATAATGCATCATAGTACATTGTATGAATAACTACATACCTATAATATATATATATATATATATATAAAATAGGTTCCTAATTAGGTACCTATTATTTAATTAATTTTAATAAACTATTAGTATAATATAGTTATAGTGAATAAATCAAAAATTATTGTCGCGGCGCTGTTGGTGTGGAGCGCGCCTGCGCTGTTTGCGTTTTAGTTCCTTTCCATGTACACCCCTACCACTGACACAGCTACGCCGTGCGAGTATAAATATACCGAGCGCGCGAGGCGCGGTTTTTATAAGAGATTCTCCACTCTTGCTGTCGACACGTCCGTACGAGCGTGCGTGTTTACAGTTGTTTTTGTGTGTTCATAGTAAATAATCACTAATCTCAGACGATGTCCGGTCGCGGCAAAGGCGGTAAGGTCAAGGGAAAGGCAAAGTCACGCTCGAACCGTGCTGGACTCCAGTTTCCGGTGGGACGTATACACAGGCTGCTCCGAAATGGTAACTACGCTGAACGAGTGGGCGCCGGCGCTCCGGTCTATTTGGCCGCCGTGATGGAATATCTTGCCGCTGAAGTTCTCGAGTTGGCAGGCAACGCCGCGAGGGACAACAAGAAGACCAGGATCATCCCGCGTCACCTTCAATTGGCGATCCGCAACGATGAAGAGTTGAACAAACTGCTCTCCGGCGTGACCATCGCACAAGGCGGTGTACTGCCCAACATCCAGGCCGTACTCCTCCCCAAGAAGACCGAGAAGAAGGCTTAATAAGGCGCTACTGCCTCGTGCGTTCGACATGCGACATGACACCACACAGTGGCGTCTCATCGTCGTCGACATTACGCCTATGTGGAATGCGCGATGCCCTCGGCTCGTTCGTATTCTAAACAAAAGGCCCTTTTCAGGGCCACAATATGATTCGTCAATGTTTATTAATATAACCAACTAAGACAGTTTCTTTATCAGTGTTGTCGTCTAACAAAAACGTACCTCTACCTACCTACCTGCCTACCACACAGACACGGACACGCACACATACAAATACTTTACATAGGTACATACCTACCTACTACGTGCATTAAGCAGTATGATACTTGGAAGAATATTAAATAGGTATTATAGCTAATCAATGTAATGTAGGTAGGTAACTATATAATACATACATGAATAAATATAAGTTTAACAATGTAAATAGGTACACACTTGATATTAATTATAATAAATAGATGGATGGATGGATTACCTAGGTAAATACCTACATAGTTAAAGTTAACATGCGGCTAAGCACTCCTCAGGTAGAGTGTGCACTGTGCTGTGCATATAGGTAATAAACACAATAATAAATATAAATTATTTATATGATAGTACCATATAATAAGATTCCCTTTTTAATTAATATATATATGCGAGTATAGGTCGTGTTACATGTATGTATACAGTGTATATTGTGTCCTGCACCTACTTTTTTTTTTTTTTTTTTTTTTTTTTTAGGTCGAATTACTATGAAAAATAGGTAATAAGTTTCTACACTGAACCAAATCTAATCTATCTAACTAAACCAAAATGCGACGACACCACAACGCGAGCCCCTAACCCCTCCACGCCGCCCCTCTCTCTTCCCTCTTGCCCCGCGGACCGCGTCCCGGTGTGTTATTGGAACGTTGCTATTGGTCCGCTGCGACTATCATTAAGGCGCTGCTCGTCACTAACGTCTAACCCGAGCGCAGCGTATAAATATAAGTGTTGGTCGGCCGTAAAAAAAATATACTGCGACTGAACGCCGTTTCGGTAGCACGTGTTGTTTACTCTTGTACAATATATCCGTTGTTGTACCATAATGCCGCCCAAGACGAGTGGTAAGGCCGCCAAGAAATCTGGCAAAGCCCAGAAGAACATCTCCAAGACTGATAAGAAAAAGAAGAAGCACAAGAGGAAGGAGAGCTACGCCATTTACATCTACAAGGTGTTGAAGCAGGTGCACCCCGACACCGGTATCTCCAGCAAGGCGATGTCCATCATGAACTCGTTCGTGAACGACATCTTCGAGCGCATCGCTGCCGAAGCTTCCCGCCTCGCCCACTACAACAAGAGGTCCACAATAACGTCGAGGGAGGTGCAGACGTCCGTCAGGCTGCTGCTGCCCGGCGAGCTCGCCAAGCACGCCGTCAGTGAAGGCACCAAGGCCGTCACCAAGTACACCAGCTCCAAGTGAGCGGTCGGTAGCTAGAGAGAGCCGCCCGACGCCGATTGTGGTGTGTGTGTACAGTGTGCGTGCGTTGCGTGATACAACTCTGTGTGGTCTGTTCGTGTGTTTCGATGATGAGTGGTCCCGCCGGTGAGTGTGCGTAAATAATATTGTGTTGTTTCGTCGTACCCATATAGGTATATATAAGTACCTATGTATGTACGCGATGAGCATGATTAAATTCGCACATCCAACGTCGCGCACACAAAAACTCATCACAAACCACGTCTGACCATAGGGTACGCGCGCGCGCTCGCACGCACGCAAAACCAAAAGGCCCTTTTCAGGGCCACAAATGTTTTCATGTGATCAAATTCACGTTTCTTAAATTTGATGTCCGTCAAAACGTACAAACCTACCTACCTAATTATCTAAACCCACCCTCTGCCTAAATATTTTTTACAGCATAAGTATTTAATCGTATAAGTCGAGAGTAGTAGGCACCTACATACTTACATTATTATACGTACACGTCGTGCATGCATACATAGGTACAAGACATACTTACCTATACGTAATGTATATAATAATTTATAATTACTAATATACTTATAGGTATGTATATTATACTATAAATAAATACATAGACACAAAGTCATAAATAAATGTACATAACTAATAATAATAATATTATAAAAATGTTACGCTCAAAGATCGAAAACAGCTCGCAACGCGTTGTGTTCAATTATTTATAATATTAGTTGAGCTTCAAAATGCAACGAATTTACTTAGGCTAGGTTAGGTTGTTAGGTTTTTTTTTTTTTTTGGCCTTATAACTACGTATATAATATTATCATCTATCTGGTTTAGACAGTAAAATGTTACATACATACATAATAAACGTAAATAATACAAAAAAAAAAAAAATAATAATAATTAATTTAATTGTTCAGATAAGTTAGTGCGTTATTCGTCGGCGAGAGGGCGCGCAGCGTCGCGCGCGTTCGTCCCGCCTACCAGCCACACAGTATAAATACGACCGTGACGCGCCTCAATAATTTTATTCTCTCTCGCACGCCCGTACTGAGTACAGGTCGACGCGTACCCGTATTAATTGTTTGAAAAGTATTCTTCGCGTTGTTCGTTCGGTGTTAAAATGGCGCGTACTAAGCAGACCGCTCGTAAATCTACCGGTGGCAAGGCGCCGAGGAAACAGCTCGCCACTAAGGCTGCGCGCAAGAGCGCACCAGCGACAGGTGGCGTAAAGAAACCCCATCGCTACAGGCCCGGTACTGTGGCCCTCCGCGAGATCCGTCGCTACCAGAAGAGCACAGAGCTTCTGATCCGCAAGCTTCCGTTCCAGCGTCTCGTGCGTGAAATCGCCCAGGACTTCAAGACCGATCTACGTTTCCAGAGCTCCGCTGTGATGGCGCTGCAGGAGGCAAGCGAGGCTTACCTCGTGGGTCTCTTCGAAGACACCAACCTGTGCGCGATTCATGCGAAACGCGTCACCATTATGCCGAAGGACATTCAGCTGGCGCGCAGGATTAGGGGCGAACGCGCTTAAACGTCTCGTCGTCGTCGTCGGCACACAATGATGCACAAACAGACCGACGTTTGTGGAACAGTGTGCTCACACACAAAAGGCCCTTTTCAGGGCCACATATGTATCAGATTTTTATAATCAGTTTCTTAACATCGGAGACGCTCAAAAACGATTTATCTATCTATCTATCTATATATATAAAATATGTATAAGAACTTACATAAGTACACATACATTATTTTACTATTTATTAATATAACGACTACTAAATTTGCACATATAATTATTATTATTATAAGAATAAATCAACAAAGTAAGTAGTAGGTAATGTACTTACGTTAAGAAGTTTACTTAAACCGTTCTAAAACAAAAAATAAATAAATATATATATATATATATATATACTTATATAAAATCGCCCAACTCGCATGTTTATGATTTAAATAGGTATGAAATGAATGCATAATTTTGAAGAAATAATTGATCCATATCCATAGAGGCTTATGAAAGAGTTAGGTACTTACTCAATAAAATTATTGTACATAATGTAAGTAATTATTAGTGTTTAAGAGTTTAATAATGTCTAGTGTACCTAGTCTCCACAAAAGTCAAAATCAATCCACGAACGTCGTGTCGTCGTGCTCGTGCGTCGTCGGTCGGTCGGTCGCCCGCACGCCTCCCTCCTCGCCCCGCGCACTTCCCGCCGCTGATATCCTCGCTACGTATAAATATAAGCGGGGCTATGGCACCGTTTTTAACCAGTCGTCCGTTCGAGTTCGCCAAGCAAGCGGCAGCACTCGGCACAAGTTCAGTTCAGTTATATAGTTCGTTCGTTCGTGTTTAGTCTCATCAAAACAAGCAACATGACCGGTCGCGGCAAGGGAGGAAAGGGTCTGGGAAAAGGAGGAGCCAAGCGCCACAGGAAAGTGCTCCGTGATAACATCCAGGGTATCACGAAACCAGCCATTCGTCGTCTGGCTCGCAGAGGCGGCGTGAAACGTATCTCCGGTCTGATTTACGAAGAGACCCGCGGCGTGCTGAAGGTGTTCCTCGAGAACGTGATCCGCGATGCGGTCACATACACCGAGCACGCTAAGAGGAAGACCGTCACCGCTATGGACGTCGTGTACGCTCTGAAGCGGCAGGGTCGCACCCTGTACGGTTTCGGCGGTTAAATCGTAGACACTAACTACGTTCAGTCGTCGTCACGTCGCCGCTCTACATACAATGGTGGACGCGTGTAGTGATGGTGTATGGTATGGTTTACTATTATGCCACACGACACGCGCGGTTCGACCATGCGTATCTAGATGCTGCACATTAAAAAAGGCCCTTTTCAGGGCCGCACATGATTCTGATATTAAATAATATGTTTCTTGTGTAGAGCCGTCAACCGAAACGTTCACTCACTCACTATAATTAAGTATTATATTCATTGTTAGGTATTTAACTTGCCTGCCTACCTACCTACCAACCAAACTGACTAACTTACTAGCCAAATACCTATAACATAAGTAATAATATTCTATACATATAGATAGGTATATTTATGAAGTCGTATATGTAGTTGTGTAAACTTACTTACCAAAGTAGGTGCTCGCAAGCTGGCCTGGATGCAGGAGCCAACACCGACGGTCGGTCGGTGTTGGTGACGATGCCAAAAATGACGCCAGCAGCAGTAGACCTGAAAAAAAAAATTACAAATAAATGTTGGTACAATAATTTTACCATATTATGGGTAAGTAAGTACCTACCTACATAAGCAGACCTATCCTCTTGATAGATAGTTAGTCAATCAGTCAGTCAGTCAGTCAGTAAGTACATACATAACATTATAGATATTCCTGCAATACGAAAAGATAATATTATAATGCCTAGGTACTTTAAAACTAATAAAGGTTGTTTGGTTTTAAATGGGTAAGTAGGTACCTAATAACCATAAGTAGATATTATATTATGTAAGTACCTATATTAATAAATATTATATTGATTAGATACTTTTAGTCGGATCGCGCAGGTATTTACTTGATCTAAGTATTGTACCATCAAGTAAACACCGAGACTCGCACTCGCGTTCATAATAATTATTGTATATATACTGTACGCTCGCTCGCTATTACCTATTAAGTAAGTACCTATAATATACAATATTATATTATAATAATAAATAACCGAGGTGCACTTTTTTGTCTTTCAACGTTACAGTATACAGTATCTGTATATTTTAATTATTATTCGTTGCACTCGTGTGTTGTCCTGAACGGAGTCGCGTCCGTCCGCCCGTCCTTCCTTAGCGTTGGTGCGGGCGCTACGTCGTGTTTTACGACGGTTCACTTTTAGGTCGATAATGGGTACGCAACAAAGTGCGATAACTACGAATTTCTGTCGCCGGTCAGGCTCGATATCTTCCCTGTTGATGCGTCGACCTCGATAATTAATAACTATCACTTATATAGAGAAAAATACATTTTGAACGAGACCCGACCTGCGCTCGGTACGCAGTCGCCAAAATAAAACGCCGCGACCGCTCGAATGTGCAAGGCACCCACATAAATTGCACATCCGACCGTAGCCAAGTTCATGAACTATACGAAAACCCAAACACATACAGTCTACGAATGTAATAAACATTATTTAATTATATTATATCGGATACGTGTTAGTGAAAAGTTTGAAGTGTTCATACGAGAAAACGTCCCGCGACATCGCGGCGCTCGTTACGGTAAAGTTTCGTCGTACCTTAGTGTACGCGTTCGAAATTTGAAAAACCTCTTAAGTGGCGACATCTGAGTCCTACTACGTATCAGGCTATCAGTCTATCTATTGACACTTTCGTGTGTTGTGAGTGAACTGGTTGTTTACTTGCAATCATTTATTAATTAATATACAGTGCGTGTTTTTCGATTGTGATAAATACCTACCTACATAGTTTGAAATGGCAGACACCGCAGTGGCCACCGAATCTCCGGCTCCAGCTACACCAGCGAAGAAGCAAGCAAGACAGGCTGGAGGCGCAGCCGGCGCGAAGAAGCCGAAGGCTAAACCGACCCACCCCAAAACGGCCGATATGGTGAACAGCGCCATTAAGGAGATGAAGGAGCGCAGCGGATCTTCGCTTCAAGCCATCAAGAAGTACATAGCGGCCCAGTACAAGGTCGACGCGGAAAAACTTGCACCGTACATAAGGAAATATCTGAAGAGCGCCGTCGAATCTGGCGCCCTGATCCAGACAAAGGGCAAGGGCGCCTCGGGATCTTTCAAGCTGGAGTCCAAGTCCGCAGCGGCGAAGAAGCCCGCCGGCGCCGCGGGCAAGTCGGCCGCCGCGAAATCAGCGTCCGCCGCCTCTAAGACAAAGAAGGCCACCGCTTCGGCGGCCGGCGCCAAGACCAAGAAGGCCGCCGCGGCCGCCGCGTCCGCATCGGCAGCTTCGGGTTCGCCTTCAAAGTCTAAGGCGTCGGCTGGCGCGGCCGCCAGGGACAAGAAAGCCGCCGCCGCTAAGAAGAAGCCAGCAGCCAAGAAGGCCGCCGCCCCGGCCAAGGTGAAGGGAGGCGCCGCACCCAAGGCTAAGAAGACCGCGAAGCCGCCCACCAAGAAACCTAAAGCGCCCAAACCTAAGAAGGCGGCTGCCACGCCCAAGTCCAAGCCGGCCGCTAAGAAGGCGTCCGCCGCTAAGAAGTAAGCCGTGGTCGCGCGTCCGCGTGACACCGGCGACGGTAACGCTGCCACGGCGACGGCGACGGCGACTACGACGTAACGTCACGATCACCGATCGTGTGTCGTCGTCATCATCATCATGTTGTCATCGTGTCCCAGTGCGTGCGTGTATCGTCCTCGGGACCGTGAGGGCTCGGCGCGCGCGCGACGCGTCCCGTGCTTTGTTGTCCCACAGTGTGCAGCAGCAGCAGCAGCAGCAGCAGCACTCCATCAATCCGGAGGCGGCAACGCACAGAGATGCTGACAACGCTCGCGCTCACCCTCTATCTCGCGGCGCTCACAGAGCGCAAACCAAAAAGCCCTTTTCAGGGCTAACAAAACTTTCATGAATACAATAGTAATATTCGTTTCTATATTGAGCACCGTCAAAACGTTAAAAATACAATACACATACAAACCTAAGCACCTACCCCTACCTACCTAAGCACGTACACTTACGTATCTGTGAGGTAGTTACCTGTTTCGGGTGTGGTAAAATACATAGAATAGAATGACATAGATACATACATACACATAGGTAGTTAAATACATAATATTATTTACTTGCTCAAATAAATAAATAAAAACCTACCTAGGTATACAACGTACAGGTTTACTTATTAGTATTTTAGGTATGCGAGCAGGTTCATAATGCATCATAGTACATTGTATGAATAACTACATACCTATAATATATATATATATATATATATAAAATAGGTTCCTAATTAGGTACCTATTATTTAATTAATTTTAATAAACTATTAGTATAATATAGTTATAGTGAATAAATCAAAAATTATTGTCGCGGCGCTGTTGGTGTGGAGCGCGCCTGCGCTGTTTGCGTTTTAGTTCCTTTCCATGTACACCCCTACCACTGACACAGCTACGCCGTGCGAGTATAAATATACCGAGCGCGCGAGGCGCGGTTTCAAGTCCGATCAAGAGTCTACAATGCCCCCTCTGAACCGTCCTAATCAAAGGCCCGCCTTTGACGACGACGAAAAAACCGAATGCCTAGCCGACAGTCTAGAGGCACAATGCTCGCCTAGCACTCTACCAGTAGACAAGGCCCACCTCAATGAGGTGAACGCCGAAGTCGAACGTAGAGTCGCCCTCTCGCTGTCCCCCGATAACCCTACGGCCCCCGTAAGTTCCACTCTCTCCCCCGCCCCCGACCCAGACGATCCCGTCCCCCCCGTCACTGCGGACGAAGTCCGGTCGATCGTACAGAACCTACGACCCAGGAAAGCCCCCGGCTCAGACGGCATCACCAACAAGGTGGTTAAGCTCTTCCCTGCCTCCCTGATCATTCTGATGACCGCCATCTTCAATGCGGCATTAAATAATAACATCTTCCCACAAGTGTGGAAAGAAGCTACCGTCATCGGTATCCCTAAACCCGGTAAACCCAGGTCTGAGCCCTCCAGTTATCGCCCCATAAGTCTCCTCAAAGTCCTTGGGAAGATCTATGAGCGGCTTATCTATGCCCGATTAAAGAAATTTGCCGAATCCCATAATCTCATTCCCGACGAGCAGTTTGGTTTTCGAACCAAACACTCTTGTATCCACCAAGTGCATCGCATAGTCGAACATATTAGCGCTGGATTCCAGCGCGGTATGACGACTGGCATGCTCTTCTTCGACGTGGCGAAAGCCTTCGACAAGGTCTGGCACAATGGCTTGATTTACAAGCTATATTCATTCAACGTGCCAGACCGTCTCGTGCTCATCATTCGAGATTTTCTGTCGAATCGCACCTTTCGCTATCGTATAGAGGGCGGCACACTCTCGTCCCCCCATCCTATCCGAGCCGGAGTCCCTCAGGGCTCCGTGCTCTCCCCTCTCCTTTTCACGCTGTACACCAGCGATATTCCAAAAAGATCCAAGTCGCAGTTGGCTCTATTCGCTGACGACACGGCTATATATTATTCCGGCATCAGCCTAACAAACATCACCAAAATTCTCCAATCCTCGGTCAATGCCCTAGGGAATTGGTTCAGGAAATGGAGAATAGAGGTGAATCCCTCCAAGAGCGCGGCGGTTCTCTTTCACAAGAGTTCCGACCTCTCCGCTCAAGCCCAACCCATCTCCCTCTTCGGCCAACAGATCCCTTGGGAAAAGAAAGCCAAATACCTGGGCGTGGTTCTAGATTACCGACTTACGTTCCGAGAGCACATAAAAACGGTGCGTTCGCGCGCCGCTTTTGCTCTAGGACGTCTACATGGCATGCTCAATGCACGCAGTAAACTCTCCCTTAAATACAAGGTGAGAATTTACGTGATGTGTATTCGCCCCATCATGACCTATGCGAGTGTCGTATTCGCTCACATAGAAAGTCCCGCTATCCATAGGATGCAGACCCTCCAAAACCGATTTATGCGCAAAGCCACGGGCGCCCCTTGGTACGTGCGCAATAGGGACCTTCACTTAGACCTAAAACTGCCTACCATCAAGCAGTTTATGAAACGCGCCTCTAAGCGCTATTTCGATTTGGCCCCCCTTCACCCTAATCCCCTAGTGGTCAGTAGCGTAGACTACAAACCCTCTCAGATAAGTAGAGTGCGCCGCCCAAGGCACGCACTCACTTACCCTGACGACCAAATCACCCTAGCGCAGGAGTCAAACAGAGTGACTAGCACTCTCAAAACACACGCACAAAAACGCCGCCCGATATACCGTCCTCGCCGGCGAGGCCCGTCGCGAAGACCCCTTAACGGTAATCCCCCCCGTCCCTTGCTCGAGCCGGCCCGTGCCGAGCCAGTAGCTTTAAATTCGCCCCTAAATAATTTAAACCCAGATCCAGCCGTCCCTAGCTGCCCCCCCAGCAACGCCCTAAGCCGAGGTCCGAGTCCCGCAGGGGACACCCTTAGCTGTGTTGCTTAGTTTATAAGTTGCCCCTGGCTGGAGGCATTTGGTGCCTCGCCACCTAGTCCGGTTAAGTTTTTAAAGCTCCCTCGAGCTAAAAACTATGTCCGACCTAAAAAAAAAAAAAAAAAAAAAAGGCGCGGTTTTTATAAGAGATTCTCCACTCTTGCTGTCGACACGTCCGTACGAGCGTGCGTGTTTACAGTTGTTTTTGTGTGTTCATAGTAAATAATCACTAATCTCAGACGATGTCCGGTCGCGGCAAAGGCGGTAAGGTCAAGGGAAAGGCAAAGTCACGCTCGAACCGTGCTGGACTCCAGTTTCCGGTGGGACGTATACACAGGCTGCTCCGAAATGGTAACTACGCTGAACGAGTGGGCGCCGGCGCTCCGGTCTATTTGGCCGCCGTGATGGAATATCTTGCCGCTGAAGTTCTCGAGTTGGCAGGCAACGCCGCGAGGGACAACAAGAAGACCAGGATCATCCCGCGTCACCTTCAATTGGCGATCCGCAACGATGAAGAGTTGAACAAACTGCTCTCCGGCGTGACCATCGCACAAGGCGGTGTACTGCCCAACATCCAGGCCGTACTCCTCCCCAAGAAGACCGAGAAGAAGGCTTAATAAGGCGCTACTGCCTCGTGCGTTCGACATGCGACATGACACCACACAGTGGCGTCTCATCGTCGTCGACATTACGCCTATGTGGAATGCGCGATGCCCTCGGCTCGTTCGTATTCTAAACAAAAGGCCCTTTTCAGGGCCACAATATGATTCGTCAATGTTTATTAATATAACCAACTAAGACAGTTTCTTTATCAGTGTTGTCGTCTAACAAAAACGTACCTCTACCTACCTACCTGCCTACCACACAGACACGGACACGCACACATACAAATACTTTACATAGGTACATACCTACCTACTACGTGCATTAAGCAGTATGATACTTGGAAGAATATTAAATAGGTATTATAGCTAATCAATGTAATGTAGGTAGGTAACTATATAATACATACATGAATAAATATAAGTTTAACAATGTAAATAGGTACACACTTGATATTAATTATAATAAATAGATGGATGGATGGATTACCTAGGTAAATACCTACATAGTTAAAGTTAACATGCGGCTAAGCACTCCTCAGGTAGAGTGTGCACTGTGCTGTGCATATAGGTAATAAACACAATAATAAATATAAATTATTTATATGATAGTACCATATAATAAGATTCCCTTTTTAATTAATATATATATGCGAGTATAGGTCGTGTTACATGTATGTATACAGTGTATATTGTGTCCTGCACCTACTTTTTTTTTTTTTTTTTTTTTTTTTTTTAGGTCGAATTACTATGAAAAATAGGTAATAAGTTTCTACACTGAACCAAATCTAATCTATCTAACTAAACCAAAATGCGACGACACCACAACGCGAGCCCCTAACCCCTCCACGCCGCCCCTCTCTCTTCCCTCTTGCCCCGCGGACCGCGTCCCGGTGTGTTATTGGAACGTTGCTATTGGTCCGCTGCGACTATCATTAAGGCGCTGCTCGTCACTAACGTCTAACCCGAGCGCAGCGTATAAATATAAGTGTTGGTCGGCCGTAAAAAAAATATACTGCGACTGAACGCCGTTTCGGTAGCACGTGTTGTTTACTCTTGTACAATATATCCGTTGTTGTACCATAATGCCGCCCAAGACGAGTGGTAAGGCCGCCAAGAAATCTGGCAAAGCCCAGAAGAACATCTCCAAGACTGATAAGAAAAAGAAGAAGCACAAGAGGAAGGAGAGCTACGCCATTTACATCTACAAGGTGTTGAAGCAGGTGCACCCCGACACCGGTATCTCCAGCAAGGCGATGTCCATCATGAACTCGTTCGTGAACGACATCTTCGAGCGCATCGCTGCCGAAGCTTCCCGCCTCGCCCACTACAACAAGAGGTCCACAATAACGTCGAGGGAGGTGCAGACGTCCGTCAGGCTGCTGCTGCCCGGCGAGCTCGCCAAGCACGCCGTCAGTGAAGGCACCAAGGCCGTCACCAAGTACACCAGCTCCAAGTGAGCGGTCGGTAGCTAGAGAGAGCCGCCCGACGCCGATTGTGGTGTGTGTGTACAGTGTGCGTGCGTTGCGTGATACAACTCTGTGTGGTCTGTTCGTGTGTTTCGATGATGAGTGGTCCCGCCGGTGAGTGTGCGTAAATAATATTGTGTTGTTTCGTCGTACCCATATAGGTATATATAAGTACCTATGTATGTACGCGATGAGCATGATTAAATTCGCACATCCAACGTCGCGCACACAAAAACTCATCACAAACCACGTCTGACCATAGGGTACGCGCGCGCGCTCGCACGCACGCAAAACCAAAAGGCCCTTTTCAGGGCCACAAATGTTTTCATGTGATCAAATTCACGTTTCTTAAATTTGATGTCCGTCAAAACGTACAAACCTACCTACCTAATTATCTAAACCCACCCTCTGCCTAAATATTTTTTACAGCATAAGTATTTAATCGTATAAGTCGAGAGTAGTAGGCACCTACATACTTACATTATTATACGTACACGTCGTGCATGCATACATAGGTACAAGACATACTTACCTATACGTAATGTATATAATAATTTATAATTACTAATATACTTATAGGTATGTATATTATACTATAAATAAATACATAGACACAAAGTCATAAATAAATGTACATAACTAATAATAATAATATTATAAAAATGTTACGCTCAAAGATCGAAAACAGCTCGCAACGCGTTGTGTTCAATTATTTATAATATTAGTTGAGCTTCAAAATGCAACGAATTTACTTAGGCTAGGTTAGGTTGTTAGGTTTTTTTTTTTTTTTGGCCTTATAACTACGTATATAATATTATCATCTATCTGGTTTAGACAGTAAAATGTTACATACATACATAATAAACGTAAATAATACAAAAAAAAAAAAAATAATAATAATTAATTTAATTGTTCAGATAAGTTAGTGCGTTATTCGTCGGCGAGAGGGCGCGCAGCGTCGCGCGCGTTCGTCCCGCCTACCAGCCACACAGTATAAATACGACCGTGACGCGCCTCAATAATTTTCAGACTCGCCCGCTGAGAGACTCGCCCGCTGACGCTCGCCGCGAGAGGACGTATCGCTTGCGCTGCGCTCTCTCTAAGCTCGTCTCGCTGTGCCCCGCCACAGCGCTCCGCAGTCGTCCCGACTGCACCCACATATTTGATCAAAAGCTGCCTTTTTCAAGGCGGTGGCTGATTTTCTGTCTCTTGCGGACTTCGGTACGCTCGCGCTCTAGCCCCTTCAGGGAAAAACCACAGTTTCGTGGTCCTCGGTGGAAACCGTACGGTGCCAACGAAACCGAGTGAGGTGTGGACCCGATACACCCGCTAAGCCCCTTCTGGGTAAAGCAAAAATCGGAAGGAGCTAGGACCACCGGCCTTGGGGGGTCTCCTAGTCGACCCTAGCTCTAACCCCGTTCTCTTTCAGCTCCTCTAGTATCGTACTAGTACGGTACTAGAGCATAGGAACCCGTTCGCACAATAAGACTGGCGACGGGAGACAAGCTAGGGTACACTACAGGTACACACGCCTCCCTGCCTACACCCGGCAGGGAGGGTTCATTCACCCACACAACCCCGGGCCCATCCAACCCGGGGACGGTAGAGTTAGGATTGACTCGAAATTCCCCTTTCCCCTTTGCCTCTCTCGGACATCTCGTCAAGATGTCCGACGCCACCCTCATCACCTTCCTCAGGGAGGTCCTTTTAAAGGACCCCGAATTTTTGGCCAAATATGGCTCCAAGCTCCCGCGTGAGCTAGCCCCTCGCCCCGCCCGCGCCCCTATCCCCGATAGCCCGGCCTCACCGGACGCAGATGTTCCTTCAATGGAACACCTGCGTAAACAACGAGATTCTCCGGAAAGCCCGGAGGCTCACTTTTACGACCCCGCTTTATTGTCCGGTTCCCCGATCCCCATCGCGAACAATAGGTTCTCAAGCCTATTGTCCGCCGATTCTGAGAATGTCGACGCACGTGCGTCAACTTCTGTAGCCCCGCCCCCGACCCAAACGGTGCCGATGGACACATCGGCACCGCTTGACTCAGAGTCCGAGTCATCCCTCTCGGACTCTAGCTCTAGTTCGGAATCCTCCGACGGATTCACTCCCGTAACAGGGAAGAAAAGGCCGCGTAAAGCTAAGGCCAACTCTGATGCCCCCGCTAAGGCCCCCAGGACCGCTGAGGTCACCGACTCCCCAGCCTCTCCTATTCCATCAACCTCCTCCCAGGTTGCTTCCACCCCTGCCCCTCGCCCTCGTTCTCAGCCTACTGAGAACGCACCCAAGAAGGGCAAAGCCCCACCCCCCGTCATTGTCCACGACAAAGAGTCGTGGGTCCCTATCTCCAAGATGTGTGTTGATCGCAAGATCAACTACACCTCTGCCCGTCCAATCCAAGAGGGTATCAAAGTTACCCTCTCAACCTCCACCGATTTTAGAGGTTTTACTAGCCTTCTTACGGAGCGTAAGATTAATTACCATACTTTTACGCTCGCGTCCGAGAAACCCCTACGCGTCATAATCCGCGGGATTCCCAAGGAGATTGACACGGAGGACGTACTCAGCGACCTTAAGTCGCAAAATATCCCCGCCTTGGAAATCCATCGCATGCACCGCGGCCGCGGTGGCATTCAGTACAATATGGTACTCGCCATTATCGAGCAATCGGAGGGCGCAAAGGCCATATTTAACATCCGATCCGTTTGCCACTTATCTGGTATTCGGATCGAAAAACCCCACAAGGGAGGTCCCATAGGGCAATGCCACAATTGCCAACTATACGGCCACGCATCCCGCAATTGTCACGCCAGATCAAGGTGTGTGAAATGCCTAGGCGATCACGCTACCGCAGACTGTAGTCGTCCTAAAGATAGGACACTATGCACGGAACCCCCCAGCTGTGTTCTGTGCGGGGAGCAAGGCCACCCGGCTAACTACCGAGGCTGCGCTAAGGCCCCCAAAATTTCACCCAAGCACGCTAAACGTGCAGCCGATAAGACTCAGAGGGAAAGCCCCTCGGCCGCCCTCCCTGACCGTCTTAGCCCTCAAAGGCCCTCTCCCTGGAGCGCGCTGAACCACCAGCAAGCGTTTCCCCCACTTAAAACGCCACAGCATGTGGCTAACATCCCACCCTTAATGGGTACCCCCACCCCCGCTCAATGCGCGCCGGCTTCCCCGGCCGCTCTCGCGGTTGCCCCTTCAAGGCCCGCACAGGCCTCTCAGCCTGTGTTTGCGCCAGCACCCACGCAACCCCACGTTCCTGCCTCTGCCACCCCGGCAACAGGTAGGTCCTTGGGTGCTACTTTAAAAGCGTTCAGTGTCGCCCCCATTGAACGCATCACTACCATTGGCCACGCCCTCATAGCTAATGAGGGAAACGGCCTCAGCATTCTCAAAATCATATCTGAGAATGCTGACTTAATTGATGCATTCTCCCAGCTTAGGTTCTAAATGGCGGTGCACGTAGGTAGAACCAAACCCCGGTCCCTTAAAATAGGTTTTTTCAATGCGAATAGCATGAATGGTCAACGCGATGAGATCGCCACTTTCCTCCGCGACCATCAAATTGACATTTTCCTTATACAGGAGACCTTCCTCAAACCATCCAAGAGGAATCCTGGAATTGCAAACTATCATATAGTGCGCAACGACAGGACTCGTTCTCAAGGAGGTGGTACCCTCATATACTATAAAAGGTCCCTGTACTGCACTCCTATGGATAATCCTTCCCTCGAGCATATTGAGACCTCGATATGTCGAGTAGGCATGACCGGTCACCAACCGATAACTATCGTATCGGCTTATATCCCCCCTAGCAGCGCTAGGCTTCACATACGTCCCGACTTAGAAGCCCTCTTAGGCTTAGGTGACTCAGTTATCATAGCAGGTGACCTTAACGCGAAAAATGTCGCCTGGAATTGCCACTCGAACAACCAGAGAGGCAGAGAGCTTGATAACCTGAGCACCTTATTGAATTACGATATCATCGCCCCAATGATGCCCACCCACTATCCCGCTGACGTAAACCACAGACCTGACGTACTCGACATAGCCCTCTTAAAGAGCGTAAACTTAGGTTTACGCTCTCTAGAGACGCTACAAGAGTTAGACTCCGACCACCGACCTGTGATCCTAGTATTAGGCCCCAGACTTGCCCCCTCAGATCCAGGTCAGCCCGCTCCAACAAAGGTGATAACGGATTGGAGGAAACTCGAGGAACGCCTCAAGTCGACTTCATCCGTTCACCTGGATGCCATCCCCGACTCTATAGTGTCAGTTGCCGACGCGACGGGCGCGATCGACTCCCTCACCGACCATGTACAATCCCTGTTGAACGAATGTTCACGACAGATTCCAGAGGAGTTTGATAACCGCTGGAATCTGCCGGAGGATGTGCGTGGCTTGGTGACGGAGAAGAACGCGGCCATCAGAGCGTACGACAATTTTCCTTGCGAGCCGAACCGCGCTCACATGCGCAATTTACAGCGTGCTGTAAAGAAACGCATAAATGAGCTGCGCGAGGCCCGCTGGGACAATTGGTTGAAGGACCTGGAGCCCACCCATCAGGCCTTCTGGCAGCTGACCCGGAAGCTCAAGTCCGATCAAGAGTCTACAATGCCCCCTCTGAACCGTCCTAATCAAAGGCCCGCCTTTGACGACGACGAAAAAGCCGAATGCCTAGCCGACAGTCTAGAGGCACAATGCTCGCCTAGCACTCTACCAGTAGACAAGGCCCACCTCAATGAGGTGAACGCCGAAGTCGAACGTAGAGTCGCCCTCTCGCTGTCCCCCGATAACCCTACGGCCCCCGTAAGTTCCACTCTCTCCCCCGCCCCCGACCCAGACGATCCCGTCCCCCCCGTCACTGCGGACGAAGTCCGGTCGATCGTACAGAACCTACGACCCAGGAAAGCCCCCGGCTCAGACGGCATCACCAACAAGGTGGTTAAGCTCTTCCCTGCCTCCCTGATCATTCTGATGACCGCCATCTTCAATGCGGCATTAAATAATAACATCTTCCCACAAGTGTGGAAAGAAGCTACCGTCATCGGTATCCCTAAACCCGGTAAACCCAGGTCTGAGCCCTCCAGTTATCGCCCCATAAGTCTCCTCAAAGTCCTTGGGAAGATCTATGAGCGGCTTATCTATGCCCGATTAAAGAAATTTGCCGAATCCCATAATCTCATTCCCGACGAGCAGTTTGGTTTTCGAACCAAACACTCTTGTATCCACCAAGTGCATCGCATAGTCGAACATATTAGCGCTGGATTCCAGCGCGGTATGACGACTGGCATGCTCTTCTTCGACGTGGCGAAAGCCTTCGACAAGGTCTGGCACAATGGCTTGATTTACAAGCTATATTCATTCAACGTGCCAGACCGTCTCGTGCTCATCATTCGAGATTTTCTGTCGAATCGCACCTTTCGCTATCGTATAGAGGGCGGCACACTCTCGTCCCCCCATCCTATCCGAGCCGGAGTCCCTCAGGGCTCCGTGCTCTCCCCTCTCCTTTTCACGCTGTACACCAGCGATATTCCAAAAAGATCCAAGTCGCAGTTGGCTCTATTCGCTGACGACACGGCTATATATTATTCCGGCATCAGCCTAACAAACATCACCAAAATTCTCCAATCCTCGGTCAATGCCCTAGGGAATTGGTTCAGGAAATGGAGAATAGAGGTGAATCCCTCCAAGAGCGCGGCGGTTCTCTTTCACAAGAGTTCCGACCTCTCCGCTCAAGCCCAACCCATCTCCCTCTTCGGCCAACAGATCCCTTGGGAAAAGAAAGCCAAATACCTGGGCGTGGTTCTAGATTACCGACTTACGTTCCGAGAGCACATAAAAACGGTGCGTTCGCGCGCCGCTTTTGCTCTAGGACGTCTACATGGCATGCTCAATGCACGCAGTAAACTCTCCCTTAAATACAAGGTGAGAATTTACGTGATGTGTATTCGCCCCATCATGACCTATGCGAGTGTCGTATTCGCTCACATAGAAAGTCCCGCTATCCATAGGATGCAGACCCTCCAAAACCGATTCATGCGCAAAGCCACGGGCGCCCCTTGGTACGTGCGCAATAGGGACCTTCACTTAGACCTAAAACTGCCTACCATCAAGCAGTTTATGAAACGCGCCTCTAAGCGCTATTTCGATTTGGCCCCCCTTCACCCTAATCCCCTTGTGGTCAGTAGCGTAGACTACAAACCCTCTCAGATAAGTAGAGTGCGCCGCCCAAGGCACGCACTCACTTACCCTGACGACCTAATCACCCTAGCGCAGGAGTCAAACAGAGTGACTAGCACTCTCAAAACACACGCACAAAAACGCCGCCCGATATACCGTCCTCGCCGGCGAGGCCCGTCGCGAAGACCCCTTAACGGTAATCCTCCCCGTCCCTTGCTCGAGCCGGCCCGTGCCGAGCCAGTAGCTTTAAATTCGCCCCTAAATAATTTAAACCCAGATCCAGCCGTCCCTAGCTGCCCCCCCAGCAACGCCCTAAGCCGAGGTCCGAGTCCCGCAGGGGACACCCTTAGCTGTGTTGCTTAGTTTATAAGTTGCCCCTGGCTGGAGGCATTTGGTGCCTCGCCACCTAGTCCGGTTAAGTTTTTAAAGCTCCCTCGAGCTAAAAACTATGTCCGACCTAAAAAAAAAAAAAAAAAAAAACCTCAATAATTTTATTCTCTCTCGCACGCCCGTACTGAGTACAGGTCGACGCGTACCCGTATTAATTGTTTGAAAAGTATTCTTCGCGTTGTTCGTTCGGTGTTAAAATGGCGCGTACTAAGCAGACCGCTCGTAAATCTACCGGTGGCAAGGCGCCGAGGAAACAGCTCGCCACTAAGGCTGCGCGCAAGAGCGCACCAGCGACAGGTGGCGTAAAGAAACCCCATCGCTACAGGCCCGGTACTGTGGCCCTCCGCGAGATCCGTCGCTACCAGAAGAGCACAGAGCTTCTGATCCGCAAGCTTCCGTTCCAGCGTCTCGTGCGTGAAATCGCCCAGGACTTCAAGACCGATCTACGTTTCCAGAGCTCCGCTGTGATGGCGCTGCAGGAGGCAAGCGAGGCTTACCTCGTGGGTCTCTTCGAAGACACCAACCTGTGCGCGATTCATGCGAAACGCGTCACCATTATGCCGAAGGACATTCAGCTGGCGCGCAGGATTAGGGGCGAACGCGCTTAAACGTCTCGTCGTCGTCGTCGGCACACAATGATGCACAAACAGACCGACGTTTGTGGAACAGTGTGCTCACACACAAAAGGCCCTTTTCAGGGCCACATATGTATCAGATTTTTATAATCAGTTTCTTAACATCGGAGACGCTCAAAAACGATTTATCTATCTATCTATCTATATATATAAAATATGTATAAGAACTTACATAAGTACACATACATTATTTTACTATTTATTAATATAACGACTACTAAATTTGCACATATAATTATTATTATTATAAGAATAAATCAACAAAGTAAGTAGTAGGTAATGTACTTACGTTAAGAAGTTTACTTAAACCGTTCTAAAACAAAAAATAAATAAATATATATATATATATATATATATACTTATATAAAATCGCCCAACTCGCATGTTTATGATTTAAATAGGTATGAAATGAATGCATAATTTTGAAGAAATAATTGATCCATATCCATAGAGGCTTATGAAAGAGTTAGGTACTTACTCAATAAAATTATTGTACATAATGTAAGTAATTATTAGTGTTTAAGAGTTTAATAATGTCTAGTGTACCTAGTCTCCACAAAAGTCAAAATCAATCCACGAACGTCGTGTCGTCGTGCTCGTGCGTCGTCGGTCGGTCGGTCGCCCGCACGCCTCCCTCCTCGCCCCGCGCACTTCCCGCCGCTGATATCCTCGCTACGTATAAATATAAGCGGGGCTATGGCACCGTTTTTGCCGATAAGACTCAGAGGGAAAGCCCCTCGGCCGCCCTCCCTGACCGTCTTAGCCCTCAAAGGCCCTCTCCCTGGAGCGCGCTGAACCACCAGCAAGCGTTTCCCCCACTTAAAACGCCACAGCATGTGGCTAACATCCCACCCTTAATGGGTACCCCCACCCCCGCTCACTGCGCGCCGGCTTCCCCGGCCGCTCTCGCGGTTGCCCCTTCAAGGCCCGCACAGGCCTCTCAGCCTGTGTTTGCGCCAGCACCCACGCAACCCCACGTTCCTGCCTCTGCCACCCCGGCAACAGGTAGGTCCTTGGGTGCTACTTTAAAAGCGTTCAGTGTCGCCCCCATTGAACGCATCACTACCATTGGCCACGCCCTCATAGCTAATGAGGGAAACGGCCTCAGCATTCTCAAAATCATATCTGAGAATGCTGACTTAATTGATGCATTCTCCCAGCTTAGGTTCTAAATGGCGGTGCACGCAGGTAGAACCAAACCCCGGTCCCTTAAAATAGGTTTTTTCAATGCGAATAGCATGAATGGTCAACGCGATGAGATCGCCACTTTCCTCCGCGACCATCAAATTGACATTTTCCTTATACAGGAGACCTTCCTCAAACCATCCAAGAGGAATCCTGGAATTGCAAACTATCATATAGTGCGCAACGACAGGACTCGTTCTCAAGGAGGTGGTACCCTCATATACTATAAAAGGTCCTTGTACTGCACTCCTATGGATAATCCTTCCCTCGAGCATATTGAGACCTCGATATGTCGAGTAGGCATGACCGGTCACCAACCGATAACTATCGTATCGGCTTATATCCCCCCTAGCAGCGCTAGGCTTCACATACGTCCCGACTTAGAAGCCCTCTTAGGCTTAGGTGACTCAGTTATCATAGCAGGTGACCTTAACGCGAAAAATGTCGCCTGGAATTGCCACTCGAACAACCAGAGAGGCAGAGAGCTTGATAACCTGAGCACCTTACTGAATTACGATATCATCGCCCCAATGATGCCCACCCACTATCCCGCTGACGTAAACCACAGACCTGACGTACTCGACATAGCCCTCTTAAAGAACGTAAACTTAGGTTTACGCTCTCTAGAGACGCTACAAGAGTTAGACTCCGACCACCGACCTGTGATCCTAGTATTAGGCCCCAGACTTGCCCCCTCAGATCCAGGTCAGCCCGCTCCAACAAAGGTGATAACGGATTGGAGGAAACTCGAGGAACGCCTCAAGTCGACTTCATCCGTTCACCTGGATGCCATCCCCGACTCTATAGTGTCAGTTGCCGACGCGACGGGCGCGATCGACTCCCTCACCGACCATGTACAATCCCTGTTGAACGAATGTTCACGACAGATTCCAGAGGAGTTTGATAACCGCTGGAATCTGCCGGAGGATGTGCGTGGCTTGGTGACGGAGAAGAACGCGGCCATCAGAGCGTACGACAATTTTCCTTGCGAGCCGAACCGCGCTCACATGCGCAATTTACAGCGTGCTGTAAAGAAACGCATAAATGAGCTGCGCGAGGCCCGCTGGGACAATTGGCTGAAGGACCTGGAGCCCACCCATCAGGCCTTCTGGCAGCTGACCCGGAAGCTCAAGTCCGATCAAGAGTCTACAATGCCCCCTCTGAACCGTCCTAATCAAAGGCCCGCCTTTGACGACGACGAAAAAGCCGAATGCCTAGCCGACAGTCTAGAGGCACAATGCTCGCCTAGCACTCTACCAGTAGACAAGGCCCACCTCAATGAGGTGAACGCCGAAGTCGAACGTAGAGTCGCCCTCTCGCTGTCCCCCGAAAACCCTACGGCCCCCGTAAGTTCCACTCCCTCCCCCGCCCCCGACCCAGACGATCCCGTCCCCCCCGTCACTGCGGACGAAGTCCGGTTGATCGTACAGAACCTACGACCCAGGAAAGCCCCCGGCTCAGACGGCATCACCAACAAGGTGGTTAAGCTCTTCCCCGCCTCCCTGATCATTCTGATGACCGCCATCTTCAATGCGGCATTAAATAATAACATCTTCCCACAAGTGTGGAAAGAAGCTACCGTCATCGGTATCCCTAAACCCGGTAAACCCAGGTCTGAGCCCTCCAGTTATCGCCCCATAAGTCTCCTCAAAGTCCTTGGGAAGATCTATGAGCGGCTTATCTATGCCCGATTAAAGAACTTTGCCGAATCCCAT